>JANRMT010062808.1:59857766-59872082 GCA_026402145.1 Polypterus bichir lapradei | reverse complement strand
TAAATAGCCCAGGAGTCCAATTAAAAACAGAAGCTGGTTGGAACAAAAACCTGCAGCCACAGTGTGTCCCCAGGAAACACTGGCATAGATGACCAGGCCCCCTCTTGTCTTTTTTCCACACCACCCTGGGTCTCTGTCCGCTGAAATAAAATGAAATCCACCCAACATCAAAACTGTGTCTGGTATATCGGGTTTAAGCCAACTCTCTGTGAAACACAAAATACCACTGTAGTAGTATGCACCATGACCCACTATAAAAACTGACAGTTCATCCATCTTATTTCATAGGCTAGTTCTAAAACCTTTTCGACTTGCTTTTACTATCACACCACTCTCTCCATCTTCAGTCAAACAGTTCCTGCTATAAAATGAAACTAAGCTGCTGAGGTGCCTGCGATTGCAGCACGAGTGGCTGGTTAAGGGAGTATTTAATACAACCTCATACATACTTAATGCACACTTTTATTTTCTCTGTGTTTCTTACATTTCCAGTTGTTGCAGACACATGGCAGTCTTAATGTCCACTTTGTAACTCAATCCAAGATAGCAACCTGTTTGAAGTGCAGTCATGACGAACAGTCATGTGAATGGGAATGATTCAATTTTACTGTCATTGTACAAGTACAACAAAAGTTATTTTTTGGGATCAGAGCATAGGGCCATCTATTGTATAGCTCCCCTGGAGCAACTGAAGGTTAAGGGCCTTGCTCAAGGGCCCAATGAAGTAGAATCCCTTTTGGCAGTAACAGGATTCAGACCAGCAACCTTCTGGATACAATTGCAGATCCTTAGCCTCATGGCCACCACTCTGTCTGATTTAAAATCCATTTATCCAATTTCTAGTAGCTAGTATCAATGATGAGCAAAAAGTCTGATGAAATCTACTCCTAAATAAGCATACTGACTAGTAAAACAAGTTTAGATACAAAAAGAAAAACAGAGAAATATGGAGCTTCTGTAAAAGGCTGCTGCTTGCACAACGCCTACCCATGCTTACACTCACAAAGCACAATATAGAACATATATAGTTAAAACTGTTAAATTTGGCACCCTACTGGGTTATGGATATTGAAATTTGACAGATATTGGGGACGTGTGGCTGTCTGTGAAATTATTTAAATTTCATGATTCAATAAAAACAAACAAATAAGTGCATACCCATTAACATAAAAGAAAGAAGCAACGATTACTGCTAACTTAGGCATCCATGACAGTCTTAGGTGAGATCATTCACTTGGAATGCGGTAAAATGACTTTGCAGCAATAAAACTAATTGACTCAAAGGGCTTTTCCAGGCAGAACCAAAGTAAAGCCACAAACAGCCTTGTTTAGGGGGGACATGTAGATGCCGTAAACATAGTCAGGATAGCCATGAGCTGATGCAGGGATCAACAAAAATCCCAAGTGCTTAGGCATAAAATAATACTCAGGTCAAAAACCAGAGCCAGAGGTCATATCCATACAAAATTTAATATGAAGTGAAAGCCAGAATAAGGGACTAAAGAATCCGCACTCGAGTGTTGTGGTAAATTTATCCCTCAATATTCTTGTTAGCATAAGGACAGCTTCTTTACCGAGCGGATAAAAATTTCATCAGTAAAGGAATATTCAGTATAGCGCTTGAAAAAATATTGGTTAATAGAGTATATTTAAATTTTAAGTGCCGAATATTCACACCTTTAATTCTCAAACATAATCAAAACTAGTAGTGTAACATTTACTCCCATTCTGTCTTATCTTTGTAATCCTAGTTAGCATAAATAAATGTGTTTTATTCTAGGTTGTTTAAATAGTCCAATTACTCTAACAGCAACATTACACTGGATTTCAGAAATGTAATTTGAAAGCTTTAAAGCTTTTTTTCAGTTCAGAGCATTTGAATAAGGTTCACTAGCATTCATTAGGTACAGCACAATTTAGATCAATTGACTGTTGGTAATAAATCAGATCTTGGAGCTTCAGTAAGACCATTTTCTTCCTTCCGCTATTTCTGAACATACCTGTCAGCATTTTTTGGACCATAAAACTGTCTATTTGTGGCAGCAGAAATCCTTATTACTTAATTTATTACACTTTTATCTAGTTAGAAGTAGCCAGGTCTGTGCCTGTTTCTTTTTGTACATAATGCATATTGAAATACAAAAAAGCGTGCATAATAAAAGGTATTACTTATTAATAGGTGAATATACCATTATTTTTAAAATGCGTTTTGTTTGTATCTTAAATTTTCCCCATAACAGATTTTTACTGTTTATATTGTGTTACAGTATACATAAAAGGATTAAATGTGGGTCAACTTTTGTCTGATATCACAGCCTTTCTAAAACCATAACATAAGGTATTTTTGTTTTTGTTAAATATTAAATGTGGCTTTTACACATTCTGTACAACTGTCATATATTTCAGCCTTATTTATTATGACAGCTAAATGTTCTAAGCCTGTAAAAAAAATCTTTAAATATGCCCTACCATATGTTTATGTCAATATGACTTTACTGTTGCTGATGTGGAAAACCTCTTCAGGGCCAAGTCTACACATTTGTAGTCTGCAATAAAATTATTACCCCTGTATGTGGAGAAAGGATTGGAAGCAGTATTTTCTACATTTTGTAAGATCATAGCTTCAAGATTTAAAATTGCTTTCCATAACACAGTACCATTTAGTAAAGACTGTTTGTGAATGGCTAATAGAAAATAAACCTACATAATAAACAATTTCTTGAACTAAGCAATGCCTATTGAAGTTTAAGTCAGAAAAAACACATGAACTGGTTTTAGTGCTTAAATCAGAATGTCAGAATAACATATTGGCAAGCAGGTGATAAGCAGGTCAGCGAATGAAGCATACAGATTACCTTCTGTTACCAAAGATTATAACACTGAGTCAAAGCACCCAAGCTTTATCCAAGCATTGGATACAATCCAAAGAACAAAAACAAAAATAATCAACAAAGAACTTTAGAGTTTAGAATCCAAGTTAGTGTTATAGTCTTTTGTTTGTTAATTTTGACTTCAAATTTTATTTTACATTTTGATTTTTTTCTATTGGTTTTAGTTTGCTTCTTGAAGTTTCCTGACTCCAGTCTCTTAATAGACTACACATATACCAACACTTAGTGTCGCCTCCATTTCCTGGTCATGTTTTCTGGCCACAAAACTGCTATAAGAACAACCTCCTTACTAGCTGAATTTTAAATGTTTGAAAATTTCATCACAGATAGATCTTTAAGCAAACTAATTTTTAGATGAGTATTATACTGTTTTCATGACTATATACAGTATGTCACCTTGTATGTTCCATGTGTTTTGAGGGGACACTTATCTATCATGTAAAGAGACTGTTGGCTGAGGAACACCCACAGTGCCATGCAGTTGATTGTAAATGCACCATTGGTGTGGTGAGTTTCTCTTTTTTTTATTTTGTTTAATTTTTTGTACTATTGGATTTTGACCTCTGTGCTCTGTTTTTTTGACCGTTCTTGATTTCATATTGGGACTTTGTTTACTATTGGGATTGCTTATTTTGGAGACATTGCCTTTTGTCTTGTGCTCCTCAGAGCTTATTTTTAACAGAGCTTCTTGTATAAAAAAAAAAAAACAAAAACATTTATAAAGATTCTTGGCTGCTCTTTGTGTGAGTAGCTGAGGTTTAACAGGACATTTTGAGTCATTGAGTTATTTTTTGAGCTTCGGAACTCCCTATCTCATAAAAATGAATGTGTTTTTGTTCATTCTCTCTTACAGTATCTATTAATCATTTACTGTTCAGGTTATATGCAGTATTGTGATGTATAGTTCCATCTAAATGAGGTTGCATTTACATCTCTTAATTTTTACTGTCATAATCTGGTACATATCTTTGAAACTTGCTGGATGTTTTCTCAAGTGGCAAAGTCAATGAGAAAATGTTCACTAAACCAGAATTTTACTTCCCAACATGCAGTGACCAAAATATGGAAATCATTAGTAAATGACATTAAGTCATTAGTAAAAGACTTTAAAACTAAAAGAATGGTAGACATGCCTAGCAGGATGCTGCAAAGAAACAATTATGTGTGCACCACTAATCAGAATAAGCAGTAAGCAAAGGAAACAAAGCCCTGCACAAAATGCTCCTACTCAGTTCCGAAACCCATGTCTACCACACTAAAAAAAAAATATAGTTACACATGTGAGATTGGTTGGTCTCATTTGAAAACCAAAGGGAATGGGACATGGGGGAATTATTTGGAGCTACATAACAGTTTAACTGTTTTTTGCTTTTGTCCTCAGCCACAAAGAGCTTGACGACCCCATGACTCGTGATGGCACCTCAGCTAAGCCTCTTCTCCTGCCTTTTCTGGTTCTTTCATAATATAAACAACATGGGTCAAGGTTAAATATGTCATTAAATGTGTTATCCCTTGCCTCCTATAAAACCCCCATGGCACACCTACCTTTCAGAATCTTCCATTTGCATTATTGTGCATTTATATTATACTGTATGTTTTCTGCTTTATAATATTTGTTAAAAAAAGCAAACCGTCAAAGTCAAAATTCTATTTGTATCATCTTTGTATTAAACTCCTTCCTGAAGCTAGTGTTAGGGCCTGTTAGGTATTTTTAGTATCCCATGCTTTTTTGCCTCTTTTCTCCTTCTTTCCCTGCTAATATCTTAGGTAACCCGATGGCAAATTTGTGAGCCTTCTGATTTATTTTCTTTATTTTTAAATTATTTGAGTTGTTGGTGAACTACCATGATGACACTCTTAATCAAAAATTATTTGAGAAAAACCAATCGCTCAGTCCCCCTAATGATGACTGAACACAAGTCATGATAAGTGAAGAGATTACTTTTACTGTGCTGTCAAAGGACATGGTAAGAGCCAATCTTAGAAAGTTAAACTTATTGGTAAACTTATTTAGGCATGGCTTAATTAGAATATAATTAAAGTTTAGTAGAAGATGGAAGATTCTGGCTTTTTGCCTGTAAGGTAACTTATTAGTGTTATATTCTTAATACTCTGCTGTTTATAAAAGACATTTGGACTGTGGAATTTTTTACATGCGCGTCACACTACTGCTTGAATTTTTCAAGTTGATGTTTTTGAAACTGTTTTAAAAACCTTGGTCAAATGCCAGCTGCAGATATCTATAAAATCTATAAAGTTCCTAAGTGTCATATATGTTGAAGTTGAAAAAATATGTTTATATTAATTTCTAGAAAGTTCTTAAATAGAACCAGAGTATTTTCCAATTCATAGGTAAAGGCAATTGAGTTCAGTTTTTGATGTCATCATAATCTCATTTCTTAGAGTGTAGTTATCTTTTATGTAGAAGTTTGACTTTGGAGTTAGTTATTTTTACTTATTTTAGTGATGTCATTGCAAGTACCATGTTGTGTGTTGTTTGTCTAAATGGTCTAAATCAGGGGTGCCCAGACGTATTTATTGTTTGTAAAGCACACCTTCATGGCTTTAGTGTCATAGTAGAGGGGCAACCCAAAATTATTTTATGGATGGGAAACTTCATGATCTGCGATGAAATTTGCTATGTAGGCAGAACACGCATTCTTGAATATCAGTTTGTTCTCCATGATCATAAATTTTGATATGTAGCTAAGCACCTGATTATGTACCTATTAAGCATTCAGTAATAAACTATAAGCATATGCTTGTGGTGTTTTGATTATGCGTTGTTTTAATGAAGCAGTTGTGTAAAATGTGGTACCAAACACACCTAATGTACTCATTGCCTGGACCTCCTTAAATACAGATCAAATTCTTACCACAGTACTAACTCTAAACACTAGCGCCTCTTTGGGCACTTTCTTGTGTCTGCCCAGTCACATACTCTATGTATCTATCTCTCTCTCTCTCACTCTATCTATCTATATACTGTATATCTATCAGGCATATATATATATATATATATATATATATATATATATACTGTATGTATGTATATATATATATATATACAGTATATATATATATATATATGTATATATATATATATATTGTCACAAAAGTCACGATGAGACAAAGCAAGGTTTGGGGCAGCCACCCGTATAATTTGTTTTCCTGGCTGCAAAGCGTTCTTTTCAAATGATAGCACTGCTGTGCACAAAACCGAGTCCAATACAGAACTGAGGGCATAGGGAACAGGAGAAGGTTTTTAAAGAGGAAGACAGGAAGTGAGATCATAGGGGTCGGGCTCATTGAGGTCTTCAGCCATTGGTTTGAGCCCGGACGTGACATCACAGGGGCCGGAGCCGGCAAGGTCTCCTTCGATAGGCTCGGTCCCGGAAGTGACGTCAGGAGAGCCAGGCGGAATCTCCCGGGAATGGCCTGCAGTCAAGGAAGAAAAAGAGTCAGTGCACTCTGCCACATCCTGGTATGTCTCAGAACTGTCCTTACCCGAGCCCTTTAGCTGCCTCCCATGCGCACGTGTGTGACTATATATATATATATATATATATATATATATATATATATATATATATTGTCACGCATGCGCGAGTAGGAGGCCGCGGATGGACCTGAAACCGCTTCGAAGGACGTTCGCCGGTAGGGAATGGCGGGGTACTAACCTTTCTGCTCTCTCTTTTAGGAAAAAAGACGCTCCGCCATCATAACCTGCCCGCAGTACGTCCACTTCCGCCCTTCCTCCTCCATCTTCCCTGACGTCAGCAATCCCGTCATCCCTCATGCCTCCTTCCCAGCATTCCTCCACTTCCGGCTCCTCCTATATAAAATGGTCGCCGACGCCTGTGAAGGCGTCGTGCATATGAACATTTATGTTTGTATATTTTGACCTGTTTGTGAAAGAAAAATTAACTTTTTGTTTACAGTATACGGGGCCGGAAACCCCAACCCTTTATGCTGTGTCTTTTTCGTTCTTTTACTATATATATATATATATATATACATATATATATATATATATGCAGAAATTAAAAAATTCTCATTTGATATGCTAGCCTTAATCCAAATTGTGAAGGCAGTTGTATCTCCTGCTCAAAATTCTTTAAATACTTGAGCTTGACTAATAGATCCTCAGAACACATCATCATTTCTGCTGAAAAAAGTCTGAAAGACTGATCTAAATGTTTTCATGAACTCTGTTAATGTATGCTTCCCCACTGTGCAGAGAGATTACAAATGCAATTTTAGCACAGGCTGATGGCAAGAGGTGAGGATGTATCCCCTGCCAGAACAGAACTTATCTCTCCCCATATCTTTCTATACAAAAATTTTTTGGTTCTCTCGCCAGATGCTACAGGTTGCATTTGTGCTAATTTTCCTCTCTCAGCTATAGCAATTACTGTACAGCAGGAATAAGGCTGAATGCTTCTGTGAGAAATTTTGTCACAATCTAGTAAACTTCCAAAAACAAAAAATTGTTTTTGCAGTCTCTCCATTGCTCAACGTTTTTTGCTCAGCCACAGGTATAACCAAAAATAAGCATTCACAAAAAATAAGCATTTATATGATAAGAATTATAATCTCAAACAATAAAATTGCATCCATTTGGCTTACTGAACAAAATAACCAAAAAGAGCTCTGTACTAAATTATTCCTGCTGCTCCCTATTAGCTCAGTACTCAAAGTTCCTCACACTAGAGGGAAAATTGTCTCTTTCTTTGTTTTTTCTTGAGTTTTCTCTCGACATTGACAATAGAAGGTTTTTGTACAAAATGGTGTCCATGACAACTTAAATTACTGCCTATGATTGCCCATTTCAATAATAAGGCAATCAGATTGACACTGTTGAAAATAAGTGTTTTATTTATATTAAATGGTACAACTCCCACAGAGACATGCCACACTAATGTGCAATAATTTAGAAAAATATATTAAATAAAATATTTACACAAACAGATATATACCTAACATATATAAACTATTTAAATAACCCACCTCAACAACAAATAGCAGCAAGACACAGAAAGAACTAATACAAAAAAAAAACACAGTCCAGTTGATGGGGTTATATGTGTGATAATACTTGTAAATGCCAATGTGAACAGTCTTCTCAAAAAAAATATCTTTGTTCTACTGTATTGATGAATGTCCAACACAGATCTAATTGGAAGGGGTGTGCTCTGTGTAATTTTGACTCATAATAAATCAATTCTATGAACTGACGGACAGTGAACAAAGAGCGTAAAATCCTCAAAAGAACTCTAATCCTTATGTATGTTACAGTTCTAAGACATAAACTGGAAAAAGGTATGCAGCAGCTTGGATGAAAATTAAAAAAGACCAATCTATCCTTTCTTCTTTCTTTGACAGTTGTTTTAACAGTCTGTGGTAAGTTATTGCCATCTTTTGCACTGGAACTGGTAATATCCTTATATCATTTTATACAGTCCTGTCTATTTTAAAATTTTAGTACTTTATTATATATTTCTTCTCTTTAACTTGACTTTCCTAATATATTTCTTAGGTCATGGTCATCCAAGCTCTCTCCATTTCATAAATTTTTGCAATGCAGCAAATCATGTGTTACCGATTATGTGGTTATACATTCCTTAAACTTCCCATCTATTATTTTCCCAATTAACCTAAAGTGACCTTTGCTTAATCTGCTTATAACAATATTACCCATCCTGTATTTCTCTACGAAGATATTTTCATTAACTAAATTTGAAATTTGGTATATACTGTATACCTAGCTGTATTTCCTGATTTTTTCCCCCTTGCCATAATTTTCCAATTTCCTTTTTATGGACTTTATTTCTGATATATTCAGTGACACTGTGATATTTATATCTGTCTTACTTGAAACTTTCCTAGACAGTATATCAATCACTTCTTTTCCCAGGATACTTACATGTGCTGGAACCCACAAAATCCTAGTGTAACACCTTGCAGAATTTCTTTTATAATTTCAGTGTCTTGATTTACTGTCCTCACTTTTAATTGATAATAATACTACCATTGAATCTGAACAAATTAACACTTTGTATGATCTTATTTCTTCTACCCAAACTAATGCCAAAATGACTGCCATTAATTACACATATAAGTGATCTGAGCATCTCTCGATGATGTTTTTATTGAATTGAGAAATGTATACTTGCACTCCCACTTTTCCCAGATCTGAAAATTTAGAGCTATGTGTATGAATTTGTAAATGGTCATTTCAATATGATGCAATATGTTTTTCAAAACTTGTTCTTCAGTATTGTTAATTTTTATCAATCGTACAAACTTTTCTGCCAACTAGTTCATAGCTGATTGCCTATGCAAAAATATCAAAAGGGGGGGTGTATTATAAAATTAATGGTGTGTTTTAGATGCATTATCATTATTGTGAGAGGGTGGGTAATAATTTTGAATCTTTTGCTTTCTTTGGTCATCATTACAGAAAAACCACATTGATGCAACTGTTAAAAATCTTCTGACTGTGTTGTACTTTTTTGGTTTTTGATGATCTTTACCACAACATCCACTTTTTACATTCTCATATACGAAGTATAGGGAAAGAATTGTAATTGTCCAACAATCTGATGTCAAGGTTTTGATGAATCTTGACGCTTTAGACCTTCCTGACTTTCTCATATATGAAGTATAGGGAAAGTATTGGAATCCTCCAAAAATTCAATTTCGAGATTTTAATGAATCTCAAAGTTTTAGACCTCCCTGAGTCCAAAAATACAATTTTTGGAATTGTGTGTATGTGTGTGTGTATAAACATGATAACTTGAGTATGCTTTCACTTAGGTCGACCAAGTTTTTCATGCAAGTATTAGGTACAAAAACATAGATTTCTATCAACTTTTTGGATATTTCCACTAACCGGAAGTGGTACTTATCTATCTATCTATTGGGAGACTTGCCCGGATACCACCAGTCAGAGACCACATCTTTATAAAAGTCACACATTTATTATTCATTAAATAAACACAGTCCAAAACACCACACAATGCATAAAGCAATAATCACCCAATAATCCTTCTCTTTCTCAGTCTTTGGCCGCCAATCTCCTCCTGGGAGCTTTGTCCTGCTCCCACTCCCGACTCTAGCTCCCCGATTGCTGGAAGGCGGCACATTTTATTCCTGCCCGGATGTGCTCCAGGTGGCTGATGACGTCCATCCGGCAGCACTTCCTGGTGTGGCGGAAGTGCTGCCCTTTGCACCGGAAGCACTCCAGGCGTCCCTGGAAGGTTCCTCTGCCATCTTGCAGAGTGTGGCGGAAGTAACTATTTCCAGGTCCCACGAGATTTAAGGTGCCCTCTGGCGGTGGCCACGGGTCCCAACGAGTTATAATCTTTTCTCTCTTTTCCCGTGGTCCTTTCCTGTTCCAGGGCGGTTGCCCCCTCGTGGCCCGGAAGCTATTCTTGCCCCCTTCCGGTCCTTTTAGGTGTCCCAGCCGGGTAAGAACCCCAGCCGTCTGTGACACTGCCCCATCGCCAGCGAAGAACAGTCCTTCGTAGCGGCCATTCCCGCAAGTGTACACTTTAGCCGAAGCGGGCATAACTTGTCGTCTCCCGGGTCCTGGTCCTATAGAAATAGACACGGGGCGGAGTCGTTGCCCTTACGCCACTGTCTGGCATTTTTATTTCTGACAGAGGGCCAACACTCCCCCCTTTGACCAGCACCCTGGTCACTGAAACCTCGACACCCGCTCCACTGTGTTTCACTCCCCTTCATCGGGGTACATACTGGGTTCGTCCTTGCTGATTTTGGAGCTTCCCTCTGCACGTGCAGAGGATGACGTATCACGCTCCGCGAGCTCACGGGCTCACATCTCCCTTTGTAGGAAGAATCAGCTTTCCCCATCGATTCTTCCTATTTCTCTGAGGCCTTCTGACAGCTTGGGTCTTCCTACGGGAAAGAAAAAGACCCTTGCCTTCTGCGCCCCTGCAGAATGAAGCGAGGCTGATGCTGGCTCCGGCAGTAGAGCACTAGGACCCACTGCACTTGTCAGCCGGCATCTTGGCTCCACCCCTTCCAAGCGATCAGCACCTCGCTTCGTTTCTGCTGTCGGAGATGCAGCTACTAAGTCCCCGGAACCACACAATCCTGGGACGGGTTCGCTCGCGCCTCCCTTTTCCTTTATGGTATCGGTTTTACTCACCTCTACCGCCACGATCCTTTGGCCAAAGATTCCAGTGTCACGCCTCTCTTCCTCATGACGTAAGTTCTGACGTGGCGCGACCACCTTCCCCTCCAGCTTGTCTATACAGACTCGAAGGTCGTGTTCTACCTGCTTGACCATCTGCATTAATTGAAGCATTCTCCCCAACTGGTCTTGGTCTGCAGGCATAAATACAGCATCAGTCAGTGAAGGACTTACCTTTAAATCGGTCCTACTCACCGGCTGTGCACTATGGAGCTTTCTTCCGGGTTCCCCTTGCTCGGGATGGATGTTCGCCTGCCCCGTCTTCAACCAATCATCGTCAGGAACACAACACACACCGTCCAATCCCTCGCCTGTCATGGGGCGGAACTTCCGGTCTTCGGCCATCTTGCCTCTCCCGAGGGAACTGCAACTCTCACTGCCGTTCCTCTGCTTCGGCTGCTGGAGATGTGGCGGATCCTCCCCTTCCTCTAGCGATGTTGTCCCGGCTTCGCGGACCAAATATGCACACCCCAACCAGTGACGCGATTCCAGGCAATCTCCTCCGGACCCGTCAGTGGGTGTGCCTACTGCAGTCCCTCTGGCGACGACAAACGCTGGGGAATCCCCTTCTCCTTTGCCTTGGCTGGCATTCCTCAGCCCCCTCGGGTGTAAGACAGCACTCTGGAGATTCTCCAACGGCCACAGGGCGATTCATGGAATATCTGTGGTGCGTGTACGGACCGCCTCCCTGCAGGACGTGTGTGTGGTCGACTGGGGTACCGGGCAGCTCACAAAAAATTTATTTGAAGGGTTCCCAGTCTTGGAACAGACAGGAAGTCACTGTTTGGGCGCCATTGTGAGACTTGCCCGGACACCACCAGTCAGAGACCACATCTTTATAAAAGTCACACATTTATTATTCATTAAATAAACACAGTCCAAAACACCACACAATGCATAAAGCAATAATCACCCAATAATCCTTCTCTTTCTCAGTCTTTGGCCGCCAATCTCCTCCTAGGAGCTTTGTCCTGCTCCCACTCCCAACTCTAGCTCCCCAATTGCTGGAAGGTGGCCCCTTTTATTCCTGCCCGGATGTGCTCCAGGTGGCTGATGACGTCCATCCGGCAGCACTTCCTGGTGTGGCGGGAAGTGCTGCCCTTTGCACCGGAAGCACTCCGGGCATCCCTGGAAGGTTCCTCCGCCATCTTGCAGAGTGTGGCGGAAGTAACTATTTCCAGGTCCCACAAGGTTTAAGGTGCCCTCTGGCGGTGGCCACGGGTCCCAACGAGTTATAATCTTTTCTCTCTTTTCCCGTGGTCCTTTCCTGTTCCAGGGCGGTTGCCCCCTCGTGGCCCGGAAGCTATTCTTGCCCTCTTCCAGTCCTTTTAGGCGTCCCGGCCGGGTAAGAACCCCAGCCGTCTGTGACACTATCTATCTATCTATCTATCTATCTATCTATCTATCTATCTATCTATCTATCTACTTTACCTGAACACATACTCAATTTTTTTTGTTTGTTTATTCATGCAGCTGCAGAGTCCGATTTATTCAACTTTACTTTATAAGAATTGTTCAATATATTAATTTGATTTGTTGTTTTGATTGTTCTTTAATGTACGTAATATAAAAATATAATCATTGTCTTGCGGTTTACCCCTCAATTATCCATCCCCATATCTGAATATACAATTTTTATTGTGGTTGTTATGTAATGTGTATAAGCACTGTACATCATCAGTCTTAAAGGTTATATAAAGTGTCCCTCTTTTAAACTTGAAAAGAAAATAGTTAATTCACATTCTTTGCCTGAATGATGTGTATCATTTGAAAACATTTACATGCATAGAAAACCAGTGCAAAGTGCCCATCTCTCCATCCATACATTACTGAACCTACTTGCTCCAATTTAGCATCACAGATCTAAAAAGAGAAATGAAAATAAAAGATATATTCAATTCATTCTCAACCCATCTTCTGCTGATGTACTAAGGTTTTTAACACTAGAATTACCAGAGCCTACGAAAAAACTCGTAGATCCGTCCCACCTTAAATCACTTCTTAAAACCGCTCTCACCTCTCCGCCAGCCTCCTTTGTCCTGTAAATGTGCCGATAAAAACAAACTGCAAGCAGCCGGCTATTCCATCCCCCCACCGACTCAGAACGTGCACCAATTTCTCCCAGCTCATGCCTCGATTATCTGGGAGTGAAGTGGAGTTTTAGAGTGGAAATAATAGATTGTTATTTGGAACACACGCATTTCATGTGTGTTCCGTTTGCACAGTAATCTGTGTAAACACAATGTTAAAACAGAAACTTTTTCATATTTTAGTAATAAATGTCACAAAATGTAGACATAAACTATAAAATGTGTGAAGCCTGACAACCAAAGAGCAAATACACTTTCATAAAAGGTTCAGGACTTTTACAACGGTTTCCGTGGCGTACTGGTAAGATTTCATCATTTAGAGCACAGTACCTCAAGAGATCCGAGTTCCAATCTCCGCTAGGGAGAAAATTTATTTATTTTTAACCTTCGCTGTTCTGCCTGCCTGAACTCCCTGTCTATCTATATAGTACTAACAGTAATTTTATTATTATATAGTAGCTTCCCTGTCTGCCTATCATATAGTGCCTTTCCTTTCTATATATCTATCCCCTTAGCTGTTTTTTATATATCTACTATACAATGCCTTCCCTGTTTATTTATATATCTAGTGCCTTCTCTGCCTGTCTGTCTTTCTGTCTGATTGCATATAGCGCTGAACTTACTGCTCTGTACTATTCTGTCTTCTGCATGTCCTGGAGTACAAAAGAAACACCACCATACAGCAACATGTGCGAACTGGCAAGATCGGGGAAAAAACACGCGGTCACTGATTACAAACCGCAAGATGATTGAAAGAGACAATATATGTAAAAACATCACGCACTAATGCAATATTATTTGAAAACAAACAGCGTCAGATCGGGTTTGAATATGCGCCCGATCTGACGCTGTTCGTTTTCAAATAATATTGCATGTACTGTGCGTTGAAACTGCTGCACTGAATAAGCAGACTCCTTCTGTAACAGCGTCAGCGTGTATTCAAACCCGATCTGACGCTCTTTTTCAAATAATATTGCATGTATTGAACTATTTTAGAATAAAAACATACATTTGATTTCAGTCAGTCTGTAAGAGCCAGTGTAAATGCATGATAATTATAAAGGTTAGCTTTTTTTTAAATTCAGTTCCATTCTCTCAGTCGCGTCCACGATCC
>JANRMT010062808.1:59823249-59857666 GCA_026402145.1 Polypterus bichir lapradei | reverse complement strand
TCAATGTGATTTATTTGGAGACGCGATATAGCTCGAATGTGATTTATTTGGAGACGCGCTATACTCGAATGTTATTTGTATAGGGAAGAAAGTACAATGTCAGGTGCTCATTCAGTGTAATAGGAACCACAGCACAGAGAGATGTGTACACTGCAACAAGTACACGTCATGAATGTAGGAAGGGTGTGTGGGAATTGTTAATATTTGAATGTGATGATTTTATATAGCACGGATCGGAAATCAGCAGTTCTTAGCATTGCACCACGCAAGCTGTCGTATCAACCGCCTACTGTAACTTGCTTTATTTTTTCTTCACGTATAGTCTAGAATAAAAGTGCACTTGTTTTGTTATTCTTGTACACCAACATATGTTCCTGTGTTTGAGCGACACGGGCATGCTCAAAAAAATAGACGTGTAATGCCACGAAAAGTGCACGCAGGCTCTTCAGTTCGCAAGCATTGGTACGAGAACGCAGTCACAAATACGCTGCAGAGCTATAGCGCATCTTTATGTGAAAACAGCATTCTCAATTTTAGGATCCTGAACACGACTGAGAGAATGAAAAGTGAATAAAAAAAAACTAACCTTTACAAGTATCATAAATTACACTGGCTGTTACACACTGAAATCAAATGTATGTTTTTATTATAAAATAGTAAGAATAACAGCAGTTTACGTCTCAAAACTGAATCACGCGGGATCGAACTCATGACCTTTTGAATACTAGTCAGTGGCTGATACCATTATGCTACCATGGCAGTTGTAGTAAGTTTGTGTCAATGTGGCATACTAAGGTGGCTTTTTTCTGCAGTTATATTTTTGAATAAAAGCATAATTGTTCTGTTATATTTGTACCTTTTGTAAATGTGTTTGATATTTGGACTTCAGGCTTCATACATTATATAGTTTATGCTTACATTTTGTCATTTACTACTACAATATGAAAAACGTTTCTGTTTTAAAAATGTGTTTACACGGATTACTGTAGAAACAGAACACACGTGAAATACATGTATTCCAAATAATGATCTATTATTTCCACTCTAAAACTCCACTTCACTCCCAGATAATCAAGGCATGAGCTGGGAGAAGTTTGTGCACGTTCTAAGTCGTTGGGGGGATGGAATAGCCGGCTACTTGCAGCTTTTCTTTTATCAGCACATTTAGATTAACAAAAGACGCTGGCGGAGAGGTGAGAACGGTTTTAAGAAGCGATTTAAGGTGGGACGGACCTACGAGTTTTTTCATAGGCTCTGGTAATTCTAGTGTTAAAAACTTTATTAGATAGATAGATACTTTATTAATCCCAAGGGGAAATTCACATACTCCAGCAGCAGCATACTGAAAAAGAACAATATTAAATTAAAAAGTGCTTACAATAAAAGTATAACAGACAGACAATAATTTTGTATAATATTAACGTTTAACCCCAGGTGAAATTGAAGAGTCGCATAGTGTGGGGGAGGAACGATCTCCTCAGTCTGTCAGTGGAGCAGGTCAGTGACAGCAGTCTGTCGCAGAAGCTGCTCCTCTGTCTGGAGATGACACTGTGCAGTGGATGCAGTGAATTTTCCGTTATTGACAGGAGCCTGCTCAGTGCCCGGCGCTTTGCCACTGATGTCAAACTGTCCAGCTCCGTGCCTACAATAGAGACTGCCTTCCTCACCAGTTTGTCTAGGCGTGAGGCATCCATCTTCTTTATGCTACCTCCCCACCACACCGCCGCGTAGAAGAGGGCACTCACCACAACTGCCTGACATAACATCTGCAGCATTTTATTGCAGATGTTGAAGGACGCCAGCCTTCTAAGGAAGTATAGTCAGCTTTACCTTGAGTTACAACTGTTTGTTTGAGCTAATATATAGTTTTGTATGTGTTGCAAGAATGGGTGTATAATTACTCAAATAATTATCAGTTTTACCTCTGGCAATGCTGCTAATTAAAACAAATCAACAAGGCACTACCCCAAGGGACACCAAGTTAAATGTAGATTCAGTGAGAGATTTGCTTTGCTTTCTGTCCTGGACAACAGTAGATCTGTAGATCTATACTATTTATGAACAAGGTCATTTTCTCTGTTATGGTCCGGATGTGGCCATAGACATATTGGACATGCTTGTTACAATAAACAAATACATTTTATTATTTATAACATAAGGATAACAGAAGATGGATATATATGCAAATATATATACAGGAATCCAAGGCAATATAAATAAGAAATAAGGAGGGGAGGATAGTTGCATGGCGGCACAGAGGCGCAGTGGTAGCGCTGCTGCCTCACAGTAAGGAGACCTGGGTTTGCTTCCCGGGTCCTCTTTGCATGTTCTCCCCGTGTCTTCGTGGGTTTCCTCCGGGTACTCCAGTTTTCTCCCGCAGTCCAAAGAAATGCAGGTTAGGTGCATTGGCGATCCTAAATTGTCCCTAGTGTGTGTATGTGTGCCCTGCGGTGGGCTGGTGCCCTGCCCAGGGTTTGTTTCCTGCCTTGTGCCCTGTGTTGGCTGGGATTGGCCCCAGCAGACCCCCGTGACCCTGTAGTTAGGATATAGCGGGTTGGATGATGGATGGATGGATGGATAGGTGCATTTTGGGGGTTGAGGAAGGGTTGATGATTATATATAAGACAGATAGATATGTATACATATACAGTATGAGAGAGAGAGGGAGTAACAAAAGACAATTACAAACAACACATACCAATGCTTAATTGACTTTTTCTCTCCTATAGAAAAAGGCACTTAATGTATGAATTCTGGTCTTTTAATTGATGTGTTCAAGATGGAAAAGTTGTTCAGCTAGTTCATTAACGGTTTTTTTGTTAATTTGCTCACACCTAGTCTATACTAGTGTATGTAAGATGTTGCTCTGCACTTTCTAACTGAATTTAGAATGAGAGACTCAAAATATCCAAAACCCTTCACAAAGTTTTTTACCTTTCAGTTACAGCGACACCAATACCATAAAACAATAGCTGGCTTTCTCCTATCTATTAAATTACAATTCATACTTTTCGGAATCAAAGTAATTATATTTACTTTTTACTGTAAAAGATGCTTTGTTCCTTTCTTGGTCAGCTTTCTCCAGACTCGTGAATAGAATCTTCAGCACGCTTTCTTTCTTTGTTTCAGGAGGTCATCTTCTTTACCTTGATTGCACATTCTTGTTGCGGATGGTACTGCAATTTCTCTTTCAGTTTTTTATACACAGTGTCCTCGGTTGATACCAAAATTACGCCCACTAGGTCTTCTGGTGATCATTCAGGCCCCGTTGTTAGCAACGGCTTCTTGTATACAGTTTTCCTCTGCTTAGGCACTTACTGTCTTAGTGATGTTTGGACTAATGGTACCTCTGATCCAACTTGTTTTATGGACAGTCTACCATTATTCCAGTGTAGCCCTGGTTACCGTTTTGGAGTAGAAGGGATTGCTTTAAATTATTTTAGGCCATATCTTATAAACACTGGAGTCTTTGCTACACAGTAGAATGTACAGTCAGGTTAAGCAGTGAGATTGATGGAGGATGTAATGAGTTAGGGTGTGCTAAGAGTTTTTTAAATGCAGGAGTGGATGTCTTGCCATTGGCCACATAAGCACTGGTGATCACCCTAAGTTCTGTCCCTCAAGGTTGTCAGTTCTTGAGTTACAGCTGTTTGTTTGAGCTGAATATTTAACAGTTACCACAAGAAGATAACTCTGAGATATTACATGGTGATTAATAATTTTTTTAGATAAATCTGAGTTCTAAATAGGGGATCTGCCATGAAACAAGACTTTTTAGCTGGCAAGAAGCTTGTCTAGAAGAATCATTTTAAGGCAGGACTTCTGTTCTAGCCAAAGCATTTAACTATTACATTTGTAAAAGAGTTGTATAAATATAAAAAAGTAAAAATACAGTTCTACAAAATTTAAAGCTACTGTATATATTCACTCTCTTATTCATTTGTAAGCATTTTAGTATCTTGCAGTTTTTTAGGTTTGTGGGTGGAGTTATTCTGCTATTCTCTCATTATTGTAGGACTCATGCCTTACTTTAAAAACTGACTCGCAACTATATGTTGGCACATTCTAAATGAGTGTGGGTGTCTACCTTCCTATGATGGACTGGCTTTTCAGTCCACCGTTGGTTCTCAATGATGGGCTCTAAGAGATAAAAGGAAGATGAGGAACAGGTAGTTGAAGTGTAGGATGAGTGATTTTTTTTTTTTTGTAAAACTAAGTAAAGTCTTAATGTTTTTCATTACCTATAGCAAATGCTTTTTTTTCCAATATTTTTCCTAGTGTATCCAAGAAAAAAAAGCTTTTTGAAAATGAAAATTATGCCGCTGCTTTTTACTGAATGATTTTGAAAAATGTATTCAAATTATTCACAGCTAATTACACTGATATTTAATAAACATTGTTGTGAAAGCATTTGCTCCATTAGGTTTACCTTTTATTGCAAGCTTCTCACATAATGAAAACCTAACATTATATCCTGGATTAACAAATAATTCAGTGTCTTTATAATTGTGTATTTTTTAAATATTTATGATAAATAACATTCAAAGCCTGGTTGAAAAAAATGCACTTCTTTAAGAATAACCACAGTCAAAAGTTTCATGTAGATCAGTTACTCACAGCTGTATTAAATGTTTTGCTGCACGGGCATGCGGTACTTCTGCTTTAGCTCACAAATGCTTGACCTGATACTCCTCAGTTCCTAGAGATAACATTTTCATTGGTACCCTCAGAAAAAAGCCTCTTTTGCTGCCATGTTATCTCTGCAACAACAGTAGAATCAATATGCAGTAGTAGGTTTAACAATCTGTATTTATATTTGTATTCTGAATTAAATTAGAAACAGCAGCAAAAATTAAATAGTTTTGTTTAAAATATCAAAAAAAACATAACTGGCATTATACTATTTCATAGATTAATGAATTTAAAATGTGCCTATGATTTTTTTGTATTGTAACATGTTAAAATCATCCTTTCTGTAGTGATGTCTACTGCTACAGTGATTGTTGCTGTTATTATACACAAATGTTTAAGGGGAATTCCCCACCCAGGAACAAGCATTAAATCAACTGCAAATGATATAATGCAATGTCACATAGCAAACACTCAAAATATAGTATCCATTAAAAATGGTAAAAAAAGAGTTGTTAACTTCACCTCCTTCTCCATAGGTCTATGCAAGAAAGAAGGTAACATGTTCAAATTCAAACAGCCCTGAAATACATATTTAATACTGCCACTGCTTTTGGAAAATAAAATGGAGCTCATAACAAGATCTACAGGGTGGTCCAGATCTAATTAAAATCTAGATCATCTGGATGACTTTGAATTTATGCAGGGATGATTCCAGTTCGGCGCAAAATCAGTTTGCACACTTCTCGATGGTCCAGGATTTTTCGGGTGATTTTCAATGTAATAAACTTAATAAGTTATAGCGTAATGAAAATTGCATAATTAGATCTGGACCATCATATATAGAATGAACAGTTACCATTAAATTCTGTGAATTTCTACTCCTTTTCCTAATAAAACATAAACAACCTAGCCCAGATTCAGAAACCAATATTCCATTGTGAAATTCTTGCCCCTTTTTTATTGTCATGCATTGTTTGGGAAAAAGATAACACATACCTGGGCCCTCATGTATAAAATCTAGATCAGATTCCATCCTAAAATTTTGCTTATTCTGGAAAGGCAAAAATAGTGTATACACACATATACACATGCAAATTGGACTTCTAAAACTGTATGTATGCCAGGTCCTACACAAAGTTACTTGATGCATCTAAGATGAACTTGAGACTATGCACTCCTGCATGCACTTTTAGATGCTCTCAGCTCCCACTGGTAACAATGTATCATTTATGAAATGCCTGGTTTGAATATTCATGACCCAATTCCATCCATCCATTATCCAACCTGCTATATCCTAACTACAGGGTCACGGGGGTCTGCTGGAGCCAATCCCAGCCAACACAGGGCACGAGGCAGGAAACAAACCCCGGGCAGGGCACCAGCCCACCGCAGGGCACACACACCAAGCACACACTAGGGACAACTTAGAATCGCCAGTGCACCTAACCTGTATGTCTTTGGACTGTGGGGGGAAACGGGAGTACCCAAAAGAAACCCATGCAGACACAGGGAGAACATGCAAACTCCACACAGGGAGGACCCGGGAAGTGAATCCGGGTCTTCTAACTGCAAGGCAGCAGTGCTGCTCACTGCGCCACCGTGCCGTCCTTCATGACCCAATTACCGTAAATATTTGGCCATGTTTCAAAATGATATCTTTACTTTTAAATGATGGGAAAATACAGAAAACCCCGTAAACGTGAACTTGAGGTATTAAGTAAGCTAGAAGGGCCAACACTCCCATGTTGTTAAAAGAAGTCTCAAATAAGTGGTACTTTTTACTCTGTTTTTAAGGCCACAGTGAATTAGGTGCACATGACACAGTGATAGCGCTGCTGCCTCATAGTGAGGAGTCTGGGAATTGCATCCCATGTGCTCCCTGCATGGAGTTTGTGTAGGTTGGCTCAGATTTCATAACACATTCTAAAGAAAAGTTACATGAACTAGCGATGCTTAATCATCCCCTGTGATGTATGTGTGTGTGTTTTCACCCTGCAATGGGCTGGTGACCTCTCCATGGGTTGTCCCTGATTCTGCTCCCTGCCCTAGATGAGTGGGTTCACAGGATGGATGAATCAATCTGTCCTGCCCAAAGTAACTTTCATTTGTATGTCACAAGTCCTTAAACAGAGCTAACTTTGCAATTTCAGGTTAGTTCACTGTTTCAGTTTTATCTTGAGTTAGTTTATTTCAGCTCAAATATGTTGCATTCAGTATTTTACTCTTTTAAATGACGGCAAAACAGATAATCAGTAAGTAGTAAAAGCGATTGACACAGTAGTCTGTGTGTCTGCAGCTAATGCCTGCCATTACAAACAGAGGTGTGGCAGTCTGAGTAAATCTGCCTTACATGTCACACATACCCCATACCAGCATATCTGAAAAACAAAATGTCATCTGTCTCTTTGATGAAGAAAATCCGTATCAGAAAATGCACACACTTTTAAATCAGCTAACTTAAGTCTCACCCGATTGTTACACTAGGCATACATTTTCTAACTTCTAAAAATAAAATATAAGTGCTTATATGTTGTACATGTTTCATATTCATGTAAATTTATTATTTTTGTCTTCAGTAATATACTAATTTTTTTCAACTGCTATATTTGAGAAAAGAAAAAAAAACACAAGTGGTCAATACTTCTGGCATCTTCCTAAAAAAATTGAACTTTGTAAACATGAGTGGATTCAAGAAGTATGTCAGTATTTTTTTACAATTATTTCTTCAAAAAACGAACTTGATTTTCAGTAGCTCTCAGTGCCTTTGAAACCATTCAAAAAGTAAGAAGCTTTCATGTGTGCACTGTAAATATTTTTGTAATTCCCACTTATTGTAAGACATGTGACCATTGCTAGGCAACTGGTCACGGTACTTTTGAGGCACTATGGATGGAAACAGATGATTCAGTTGTGTGATTTTACAAAATTTCTTCACATATAGTAGCTTACATTGTGTATTTTTATATGAAAAAAAATGTTTGATTTTAATTCAAAACAATTTCTATCCTGATCATACTGCAAAATTGGACTTACAAATTAGAATTCTGGATAATCTTAGTAATAGTTCATTTATAGGGCATTTCCATTAACAATCAAAAAATTTAAATTGCATATTGGGCAATCGGCTCACATATGCAAAGGTAAAAATATAATCAGAGTTCCCCTTCCAAAAAACATTTTAGTAACTTGTACTTAATTAGATCTCATTTGAGTCAAGTGGATAAAACTTACCCAGTGAAGTATACTGAGCCAACTGTTAATAGAACCAATGCTTCCTCATTTGTTCAAAGTGGCTCTTAGACATTCTCTCAGTAAATTGAATCAAAGTGGTAATGTTGCTAAAATCTGTATGAACTGTATAAACATTTTTATCCTCAAATCTCTCTGTTTATTATGAGAAAACAAGAAGTGCAATGTCACGGTGAAAGCCATAATAAAAACACAATTTACATCAAAACGGCAACCTGGATACCTTTTCACCATCTTTACTCCCAAACTCACTCTTATTTTCTTTTTTAATTACAAAATAATCATTCCACACTTTCTAAGCATATATTTCAATACAACCATGACAGGGGTAACTTTGGCATGTCATGTTTGATTGGTGTAATGTCTGTCATGGGGAGCTTCTTTAAATAGACACCAGTCATTTATGATAGTTTTTAACTTTTAAACATTGTGTTAGTGTGCCATTCTTTGTCATTATTTATAATACTATTAGCTCAGATTTTCACATTTACTTAGCCTGAGATTCTCTTAATATGTTATTTATATTAAATGAGGTTAAGCCTTCTGTATGCTTTGATGAGCTAGTCACATTAACTTTTATGTCAGTTTTTGTTTAAATAAAAATAAGGGCTTCTGAGTTAGAAGATGCGTGTGGCTGTTTTAAAAACTTGTCAAAAACGTCCATATGCTTTAACCTTTTTATTAGGTTAACTATTACTAATGAATTTGGTAATCCAGTCTAAAAAATAATACTACTGTTACAGTATATACAAATGTTATTTAACAAAACAGACAGATCCAGCAGAGTTAATAATGCACTGAACTAAATTCAAACTCTTGCTAGTACCTACACTGCAAGAGTTTGATTTGTTTGGAAATGAATAATACAACTATGAGGAGAATGATTTAATAGCTTATGTAGAAATTCTTATATCAAAAAATGTAAGCAGATTAAATCTAGTGTATCAATTTTCAGTTAGTGGATATCCAGTCCTATCCTAATGTTTAAATATGTAATTTAATTTCTGTCTTAAATAAGCCAAGTAAGCATAATTACCATATCCTAATTGTTATTTATAAAATAAAACTGCAGTGCATATTGTAACTGAATTATTCTACAAATATTTTAACAGTTTGACATAAAAGGGAGAAGTAATTTATGTACAGTATATAACAGCTACTTTTGCATTTCCCATCCCACTAAAAAGAACAGTCATCCAGAGCTAGAGTACAAAGCATGCCCCAGGCTGTGCATCTGCTATCATAAGAGACGCTAAATATTGGTCTACTCAAAATGGGTTTTGGTTTTGGGTTGGGTTTTGGTTTATTTTCAGCAATAGCATTAACAGGGATTTCCTACATCTCCAGAGACCCAAGTTTAATACACAGTGTAATTTTTGTCCGTGCAGAGTTTTCAAATAATTTTCTTTTCAGTGTTCACTTTCTTCTGATACTCCTGTATCTGCCCTCCTCTTAACACTTTGCAGGATAGTTTTCTGCCATCCATAAGTTGGTGAGTGGAAATGTAAGAGAGTATGAGTGTGTTCCGCAATGTGCTGGCATCTTTTTTGGGTTTGCATATACCCTGGTGTTATAATTGTTTTGTTTTTTTTTTTTTCTTAGATTTCCTGAAGTTTTTGGGTTGTATTACCTGAAGTATTGAATCCTGGCCTTTGTGTTTACCTAGAATCATTCCTGAATAAGTCAAATAATTTTACTCTCATCTCACAATAGCGTTTTGTTTGGTTACAGGTGCCACCATTTTCAGATGTTAGCATTATTTGTTGCTATGGCAATCTAGCCAAAAGGCCCTGGGAACATGTGACTTGTGACATCATCTGGGCAATGATGGCAAAGGTCAGTGTATTCACATCTGAGATATCCGAGATTAGAATAAAAATAATGTTGATTCTTTTACAAAAACCTTTCCTGGTTAATGAACTTGTTTTTAGTATTAAAGTCTTTGATTTTTGATTTGCATTTTGATTTGATGACAGAAAAGTTAAAGTTTTGTAGTGAAATTGTCTTGAGTTTTTGACAACGTCTCATCTTCTCATCCTTTCCATTAAAAAATACTCCCTGCCTCCTTTTGAATTCCTACACCTGCCACCCCAAACTTGGAGGGCAGGCTCCAGCTCTTTGTGATCAAGTAAAGGTAAATGTGGATTAAAATGAATGACTGGATGACAGAGCCATGTTAATCTTATCGTGGTCAGAATATTGTGGCATTGTTTTTTTTTTTTTGTTACTCATCTGATGTTCATGGGTCTGGAAGATCTGCAACATTATTGGGTTTTTAAAACAATAAAAACATAAGATTTTATATTAAACTACTTAAGATGTTGACTGTATCTCACTTACAAACAAGATATAGAGCAAACATCTTTTATGTTTACTATTTACCTCATCTATATCACATTTATCGAAGAAAGTGCTATTAGACTCCTCCAGGAGTCTAGGATTATAGCATAGAGGATCTGATTGTAGCTAGGTTATGCCTCTTTTGTTGAATTGTTCTAGTGTCTTAATTATCAAAGTGAACAGTCCTGAAAATTTTGTGAAAGTTTTGCAGACATTGTTGCACAGAAAAATTGGCAAGCTTCTGCATTCCACAGGGGTTCAGTGGATTTCCTCATTGGATCTGAAAACAACAGCAAGTATAAGAAGTCAGAAGTATGTATGCAAATTGATTTGGTCAATTTCATTACACCTCTCCCTAAAAAAACACACCTACACTCTATTATTGCAGTCCTGAATGATTTTCTGAATGGTTTCTGGAATTAAAAGTTCAAAAGAACACCTGATGTATTGCATATGAGTAACTGCCATTCACATTGGCCCTGGATGCATCTTTGTCACGTTTCCAGCAAGGCAGGGTGGCTCCCTCCTTGAGCAAAAACACCACTCAGTTTCATTATTTTCTCACATCCATATTTCTCCTCCTGTCTGAGAGCCAATCCTATCCTGTCCTTCAAGTGTACTGTCAGACTCTAAATTGACAGAATGCCGATTCTTGTTTTCTGAAAGTTTCTTATCATCGAAAGTGAATGCTCCTTACATGTTGATTCTCTCTCTTCTAAAATGATTTCTAGGGCTGCCATTTTGAAAATAAATCAGAATGATTGATCTGGTGGGATTAAGTATTGTGTATAAAAGAGAACTGTATTGTTGGAGGTTGGATATATAAGGAACAGTTGATGGGGTATTCATGGATGATGGTGATGTAAGTAATAGGTCTGATAGAATTAGATTTGGGGTATTTGGAAGCAATATCTTTAAAGTGCTGTGGTGGGCTGGTGCCCTGCCCAGGGTTTGTTTCCTGTCTTGCGCCCTGTGTTGGCTGGGATTGGCTCCAGCAGACCCCTGTGACCCTGTAGTTAGAATATAGCAGGTTGGATAAAGGATGGATGGAGATGGAATGCAGAGACTGAAAAATGCCAAAAGTGAATACAAAGCCATGTCGACATTCTGCCTTGCAAGTACAATTAAGATGCTTTTACTAAAAAAAAACAACAAAAACAATGATGTTTCATATCTACAGAGTTTGAAAATGTGGAGAGGGAAATAAAGTTTCCTGAACATTTGCTCTATTTTATGATTGCAAAACTTTTTTTCAGGAAGTCAACAAAGAGGTTTTTATTTGAAATATGTACTCCCATGCAAATTTGTAGAAAACATTCATTAACCTCACAAACCAAATTCTTTTCACATTGTAAAGAAACTTGGAATTTAATATACATCATTTTCCAGTGATTTTAATCACGATTAAGTTGCACTTACTAAGATTAGCATAAAAGTATTTAAGTCAAATATGATGCTACTGCTAGAAAAGGATTGACAGGGTGACATGCAGAGTCATAGACATAAGGTACATAAGAAATTTGACAAATGAGAGGAGACCATTAAGTCCATCAAGCCTGTTTGTTTAGCTAATAGCTAGGCTGTCACAATTATCTCATCCAGATTTTTCTTAAAGGTTGTCAAGGTTTCTGTTTCAACTACATGTCTCTGTAGTTTTTTTTCCAGAGTCCCACAACTCTATGTAAATAAGTGCTTCCTGGCTTCAGTACACGCCCGCATCATGGCTGCCACGTGTTCCCAGCATTCATTTGACGCATCCTCTGAGCAGGTCCTCAGAAATTAACGTGACGCGTGCGCGAGTTGCAGTACCGGCAAAAAGTAGGGGGGCGCAGTGTTTTAAAAGTCGGAATGTGATGTCAGAGTCTCTGTTTACTATCTACATGTGACAGAAAGCCTGTATGCGGATCCTACGGGATCGATGTGCGCGCTTCGATGTTTGATGGATGGTTCGATGTGGTGAAGCAAAATGCCGACATACAAATGCATTTGTGGTGCTTTTATATTCAAGTGTCGCATATTCCCGGTCGTAATGACACGATACATTTTAAAAGTCTCACATACCATCTTTTGTGCCGTTTTTTTTTTTTTGCAACTTCACAACAGCAGCATAATGTACAGCCACAGACAAAAAAAAATTAAGGACATAGTGAAAATGTGTATCTTGAGATTAAAGTGGAAATTTCGGCTTTAATCTCGAAATGTCCACTTTAACCTCATAGTTTACTTTATCATTAAAGCAGACCGTCGTAAACATCATCCCAGTTTTTAATCGCTACGAGCTTCCTGGTCCTGACAGCAGCGGCAAGCAGCAATAGATCACCACACAGAACACATTAAATGTATGATATTCCAACTCTCTGCAAATTTAGAATCTTTAGATTTATACTTGATATCACTTTCATGATGAAATGCATTAAAGTATGTATGTTACATTTTACAGATAAATCGTTAATTTCATTTAAATAAAGAATACTGTTAATAATTACACACATGGGGGTGACACTGTGGCGGAGTGGTAGCACTGCTGTCTTGCAGGGAGTCATGTCGCTGGTATTCCCTGCTTGGAGTTTACATGTTTTCCAGCTGTGTTTCCACATTGTGCTCCGGTTTCCTTCAAAAGATATGCAGATTTGGGGATATGGTGCCGCTAAAATGACGCCCGTGTATGTGAGTGCTTGTATTCACCTTGTGGAATTTAATGGATGTTTCAGGCAACTCAATATACAACAAAGCCGAACCTGTTCCAACCGTGATAATATCTCACACTGCCACCTGCTGGATTCCTCCAGATTTACGTAAAGTAAGTGTGCAAGTACTGTATAAACAGTACAATGCTTTCGTAGCAGGAGCGTCCACTGCAGCATGCGTCGCGTGAAGTATAAACCCGACCTTAAGCTGAAAGAATGGTGCTGTGTTTACTTAACAGCTTTGAGGATTTTAAATACCTAGATTAAGTCTCTATGTAGTCTCCTCTGCTCAAGACAAAACAGGTATAATTTTCTGAGGGTACCAAGGTAGGACATGTCCTTAAGTCCTGGGATGTGCTTGGTTGCTCTTCTCTGCACAGCTTCAAGTGCTGCTGTGTCTTTCTTGTACCGTGGTGACCAGAACTGCACACAATACTCCAGCTAGCCAATGCGTTAACATTATTGTGGATGCAAAGTATGACTGTGATTATATTGTTAAATAAAAAATAAGAGACTATTCAATATTCTGTTTACAGATTTATTTTTTCCATTTAGTAAGTTTTTAGCACTTTTAATCTGCAAACATTGAATATGTGAGCATGAATAACTTTGTCACCAGGTGCGCAGAACTAAGAATATTGCTGGCCTGTGAGTACTTTGGAATCTTAGTGGTAGTTTATCTAGTTTAAATTTATAGTAGTATGAAAAACCTAGGAATAAACGAGCCATCAGGAGATATCAGAATAAAAAAATATATTAAACTGAAGTAACCCATTAATGTGAATGTAACATGACTTTGACAGGTGAAGTCACTAGTCTTGTGATACAGTATTTTAGAGTTTCCGTTCACACTAGAAGCTTCATGTAGACAAAGTCAAACTGAGAAACTGCAGCTTATCAAAGTTTAATCCTTAATGTATAGATTTAACATCTTAATGAGCAAATGGCAGTATAGAGTGTTGCCATTGAATGAAACTATGCTGCTTGTAGTGTGTCAGAATATCCCTGTGCACTAGAAACACTTGTAAATTACCTAACTAGGGCAAAGGCACTTAGACATTTTAAATCTACATCCACATGAGACAGAAGCAAGTATCAAACTAAAATATTTCTTTGACAACTTGAATGCAAAGGAAATATTCCTACAAATACATGTGAAAGCTTGTTCAGCAGTAGATACAGGTGAATAAATAGGGTTAAAAAAGAATAAAATAAGTGCTTACTTCAGAAGTGAAAATTCTAATTGTTTAAAATAAGGTACTCTTTCTCCATCCAGATTGCTATATTGTGAAGGCCAATTCACTATTAGATTAGCTTGGCAACTGAAAACACTGCTGTGAACTCATTTTGAGATTATTTCCTCTTTTTTTCTGTATGGTTATTTTATCTATTGAAGTTGTTTTTTTTTCATATTGTTAATAATTTTTATCTTTGATAGGATCAGGAGACAAAAGAACAAAACTTCTTTTCAAAAACTAACATACACCAAAATCACACAGAGCTCTAACCTCCCTAAAATGGTTTCTTCACTAGCTAACACCAGAAATCTGACATGTTAAATGCCAGGAGTAGCATACCTGGCATAGTCATGTTATACATTGACTAGGTCATGACATCACACATTATAAGTTCTTGTTGTTGTGTAATGGCAATGAAGTACCATCGCCATCAGCAGTATTGCTGTCATAGTGGCCCATGAAAATAAAAATAAAAGACAATGATAAAAGTTCACAACACAAGAAGAATGGAAAAATAAATGTCAAACATTTGTTATAATGCCAATAAATTTCAAACCTGAGAAAGCTTTTTATAGTTGTTGTTGTTGGTAACTATGCCCATTGATGGTCACCTGGTTCGATGTTGGTATTATTTGTGATGTCACTGAAACAAGAATGTCTCAGCATCTATGCTTTTGTATGAATGACAAACAACAAAAGAGTGGTTAATTAGGAAATACTCTCTAGTTACAGATTTTGTGCATTATTTACTTTGAATTTAAGATTTGTTTTTTTCATTTTGGTCATTTGTTAGTCCTGATCTTTGATCCTTGAACTGGCTTATGACAACCCTTTTATTTACTCCCTAATTATCATCTGGTCTTTGCAATATACATTATCTCCATGGGAAAAGCCACAGTTTCATCTAGGTTTATACTGTGGAATACATTGTCACATAAAGGTTCACCTCAGTCACTGAGTGTTTGGAAAACATCTGTAAATCTCTGTTGCAATCAAGAACTCTAACTTTCTCAAATTGATTTAAGGAAAATCATGAGGACATGAATTCTGTTGCTCACTCTTAGCTACAGCATGACACATTTGATAGTTAAATCTAGTTCAGCAATTTTACTCAAAATTAATTGGCTTGTAGCATTTTACAAAGCACTAAAACTATGACAAGTTTCATTTTCATTAAGGAAGTAGAAAAAATGTGTTTTGTATATGCAGTGAAAGTAGCAGTGAAAGAGGGGAACTCAAACATCTGAAAAGCCTCTTGGAAAATATACTGTATGTTTCCATTTGAGATGAGATGAACAATTCTTTAGACAGTTTCTATTGTCATTGTTAATACAGTACTAAGGGGAGATTCACCTTCCACCGTTAATGGTTGTGACTGATTATATAGCGAGTTTGATTAGTTAACTCATTAAGCCGCAAAGAGCCCGTTTTATGCTAATCTATGGCCTACATTATAATTTGTTTATTGCAAAATCGACCTTTCATCATTATTTATTATTACTGTTATTTTTGTTATAACATTGAACAAATAAGAGTGTCAGTGTGCTTTTTGTGATCTACAGTATTGTCAATCTACTTGGCAACCTCTGTCTCTCTGCGGCTCAAGCCGAGGTAAAAGTTCAAATAAAGAACAACGTTACAAATAACGAGTGGGTTGGTTGACTTGTTAATTTACAAACAAGATTAGGTACTATTTTAGTTCCTTAAAGTTTTAGGAAACACATGCTGATTAATAAACAATCTTAAGTATGAGATAATGAAAATACTTAGCACTACGAAACTTTTAGGAAACACATCCTAGAACAGTTACTTAATACAGTTTTCATAGTAGATAGTCATCATTGGCTTTGAGGGGGAAGCTTGCGTTTCATTAATCTGTTACTTTAGAAAGAACAAACACTTTTATAACAGTATACATATTTGGAACATGATCTCCAGAACTGCATACTTACTGATGAGTAGAAGCTCACCCCAATTCGATAAAAAAATTTGCGGTATCAGTGAAGAAAGCAGTTTGACTTCCAGACAAGCCTAGGTTTTCAAATGGCGATAATAGTAAATCCTTATTCCCTATAGTAAAAAGGCACTCATTTTTATAGGCATTATTGGATATGTCTAACTGCATCATGAGTTGTAGCAGTCTTTCTGAGCCTCACAGCAGTTTCAGATTACATTTTCTTCCCTGTCTCAATTCTCACCCTCTCATTTTTTCTGTCCTCCATCTTCTTCTTATTTGTGTTTTCTAGCTCATATACTGTTGGTGAGGCTCAGCAAAAGGACTGAATATTTTGTCACTGCAATAATAAGAAATATGGGGGATATAAGTGCAAGAATGTTAACGAATAGAAATGTTACCTGATTTAAAATATCACTTAATCACAAGAATTGAAAGTGGTAACTTTCACTTTCAGAGCTTTCAGACCATCAACCACTAGTAACTTCTACATTAGTTGGAGAATAAACATGCATGTACAAAAAGAAAGATGTAATGAAGAAACCAACATTTTTCTTCTTTCATCAAAACACATTGATTGTGCACCTCTTTAATATGTGTGCATATGAATTAATATTCCTTGAACAAACTTCAATTTGATCTGTATCGTATAAGTTTTAAAGTATTTGTATGGCTAACAAGTCCCTAGGAAGATGCATTTTTAAAAGAAAAAATATACTAAACATATTTTAACTAAAAAAAGCAGCTTTTAATTAGGGAATAATTGCCAAGAGTGAAATAGCAAACAGTGTTCTGCAATGTAATTTCTAAAGCATTGCACTTCAAACCACATGGCAGCTGCTCACTTTATAAGCCACTGCAGGCCATTTATGCTCCTTTTGCTCTAAAAAAGGTGTTTATGTGTTTATACCAGTGTGGTATGTTTTGATCTTTTAAATCAACTTGAGGACAGGCATTGAAGAAATACGTAATACTTTTTAAACACTGTGAAAGACACAGTAGGCTGTTTTAAACATATGTATTTTAAGTATGTGGTAAATAATCTAGGTGGCTGAACAGAAAAATATTCATACAGAGTATCAAGTTCTCAAAGTGCTATGTTACACTACAATACCAGGCAAGTCACTCCATGTATTGAACATTTGTGTGAAATGCTTCATTATCAGGCCTCCAGTTGTGATGTGATTTCCTTAAACTAAGCTATCCTTTAATTGTAGAAATATTTGTTACATTTGCATCAAAGTCTAGTTTTATTGTTTTCCATTTTAAAGAAATGTTTTTAAAAAAGGATTTTGTTAACTGTGTCTATGCCGTGTTTGTTGGCTATCCTATCTTTTTAATAATGGCTTTTGTAAACTGAGACCGTAGCATATTTCGTTCTTTAATAAAAACATAGCAATTTTCCAAAACATTGTAATGTGATCAATGGGAAACACAGATGGAATCAAATGACAAAAAAATTTAAGCACATATGTTTTGAAAATAGTAGACGGTAAAGCTTTTGAAGATCATTCTACACTGGATGACATACAATTAAAAAGTAAGGGTAGTGGGAAAAGTACTTTAATCAGCCTGTCATTTTCTGTACAATTGACTCAGTCTGTGACCTGATATATTACCCTGCTGGAAGTATCCATCTGATAAAGGCCAAGAGATTAGCGCATGGCAAGACAGTTTAAAGTTTTGTGTGTGAGTCAAGCAGTTTGTGCAGACTGCGTGTTCTTTGATTGTTGTTGTGGCTTAATCTCTTCATCTCATTCTTGTTTGACTCTAAATTCGAGGTGTTGCTGTTTTAATTTTGTCATTCATAGCCAATAGTTTTTTTCTGGGGAACGGTTGAGTGGTCTCAGCATACTTAACGTTTAAATTTCCAGTTTGTTGCTGCATTTTGTGAGATGATGTCGATGTCATAAAGTGACAGTTCCTCTTCAAAAAATGAACAAAATCTACGAATTTATTATGTTTTTCATGAATTAATTGGGTGGTATGCATTGGCAGTGAGCCTTTTACTGCCTGAATATTGATTTATGATTCTAGAGAATTCAAGCTGACATTGGTTGCATTGTGGAATATTTGATGCTGAAATATCTTTTCACACTGATTGGCGGTTGTACTGTTCATGAGAGAAGATGTGTTGATAGACCTTCGATGTCTGTGTGATTTTTCATGGATTTACTTAGCTCAAATATTATAATCACTGGAGCTATTATCCTGATCTATCGGTAAAGCAGAAAAACAGTTTTTCTCACTTGCTGTCTCACATGAGTCTTCCTATGTGTATAAAGTGATTCAGTACAAGTACTGTCCATGGTTTTATTGCATAATCACATTTTCTTGTGTGAATACTGTGCAACCCTACTAGAATTTTTATAACAAAATTGTCACTCATTCTAAGCTTTTTTTCTATCAAACAAATAAACAAAGCTAGTGTTTTGTTTATGTGAGGAAAACTAATGACAGTCTATCTAAACCTGCTACAGTTTATTCTATAAAGGCTTTAGCAGGTATCAGAAGACATGTTCACAATAGCTGTAAAATCTATGGAGATGGTCATCAATACAGTAACAGTTGGACATTGAAGATTATAATTACATACAAAAGGTCAAATCATACAATGAAAACCAAGATGGATGCTGAAAAGAGCAGAGCATGAGGTGAGTACACATAACAAGCTTAAAGAATCTCATAATAGCTAATCTGCTTCAAGTATGTGATAACCTTGAAGGCCATGGTTGACAACAAACCATCACCTAGTAGCAGCTCAGTTTTACACTGTGCAACACGTTAGTTGTGGATAATCTTCTCCACCAGAAGACATTAAGTTATCTTTTTGAGAGACTCCAGAGTCTGGTTACATGCGTCTGTGTCTTACAGCAGTATACCCCAAAAGACTCCAAGAACCATATTACAAAGATCCAAAGTATGTGATCTCAAAGTATACATTTCTAATGATTAAGTCATGCTGCATATGCATGAAACAAGTTATTCTCAATGCTAAATGGTCACTGTGATTTACACACCATCAATAGATTAATTCATACATTTAATTTTGTCCTTTGTTATTTTGTCAAAATGGTACTTTAAACACTTTTAATATTTAACTAACAAGGTTATTTTTTGGTTATAATGATTGTACAATGCTTCTAATTAAAATGATCCAAAACGTCTTTGGGCATCACCATGGTGTGGTACTCAAAGAATATCCCCCCAGGCTTACTCATCACAAAATGTCCCACTGCCAGTTGATGGTGGCACCAGGTCCTCACTGATTAAACTACATCTTGCTTGCAAAGTCTGAGGGATGATCAGGACAAGGAAAGGTAGAGCTAAGCACATTTTTGAATAAGAAAGCTATGAAGCATGCCTGACAATCAAATAACTCTATCAAACTTCAGATGTATTCATAAATATCCCACATTGTTTTTTTGCAAGTGAATTATTGAGCAGCAGTTCTTCAAACAAGCTGAAAAAACAAATATTAGCTCATTATTGTCATCTTTTATTATTAATTTTGAAAATAAAATGTAGCTAAACATATATTAAGTGTGCACCACATTGCTCCAAATTTAATGCAACAAGAAAAAAGACCACAGACATGATTTGATGCCAGGTAACAAAGGAAGATGCTTCTTTTATAATATACACTATGTATTAGCTCACTGAACAACCTTTACCAGTTTTAGAGATATTAAAAGACTTTGGTATCACTTAGAAATTAATCCATGGAGGGTCACTGCATCAAAAAGCACACATATGCACTTAATTTGCTGTAGATTAATTGTATATGAAAGATAAGATAGTCCTTTAGGGTTTTTTCACAATACTGTTTCGGAAACCTGGGTATGGATGAAAAAACACAAACCCATATGCAAAGGACTTAGCCTCTTTTACCTGGGTAAGTAAATCTTCAAATGAAATTTGAAGAAAGTATTTTTAATATATCTATTATATTATATACAGTATGCAGTCAGATTACACTTCAATCCTCTCTTTCACCCTCCACAGTTTATTCACTGATGGGCCAGCTTTCCTTAATTGATTGGATAGGATTTATGTTCCAGAAGAATCTTGAGTAACTTTCATAGTGAAATGTTCTCTTTATTCCAACAGAAAATAAAGGTCATGCATCCATAAACAGAAATGGGCATAAAGTATCCAAGCTTACAAGCATATTCGGAGTGACTGTTTATCCTTTAATACTGAAGCAGCTGCTGCGCAGTCCAAATGGACTTATCTGCCGCTCTTTGAATGTTTTACTTTTCTAATCCTCCATTGGCTGTAATAGGGCTTTGATGAGTGCTTTCAAATGTTTGAACAATCAAAAGTTAGTACTGACACAGAAAATTATTGTCTATTGCATCTTAATAAATCACTGACAAATGCAGCTTGAGTGGCTCTCAGCCAGTTATTTTTAAGCACTGTAATTTATGTCTGTTAGAATATGCAAAATTTTAAATTACTGTTTTACTGATTTTTGTCATTGTTTTACTATGTTTGTAAATTTTATAATGTTTTTTTGTTCACTTATTTGTTCTGTTTATATTTTTGTAAGGTTCCTAGATCTACCCTGGTCTCTTCTCTACAGGTATGTTTGATGTAATAGGACCTTTAGGTGTGACCTAAAGAGACCTGCAGTATATACTGTAAACCACCAGATGGCATTAGTTTGGAAACTGAAGCATTAGCTGTAGCTTGTGTTCTTTAGCTCTGATCCTTCTGTTGTAAGACTTTTAATCTTTTTATTTTTCTCCCTTTTTTATTTTTTGCTGTAGCTGCTGATGTGTAAGGCAGGATCAAGCACAGGTAAAACGCATGATGAAAGAAATCTCTCAGTCCAAAAGTTCATTTTAAAATATTTAGTGAAAATTTTAACCAAATAATCCACACAAGAATAAAGAAAAAAGGTTGTTACACATGTAGAATAAAAGGCAGAAAATTAGAAAAAATGTATCTTCTCTAAACTTAAATTTTCTTGTCAAACTTTAGTTGTTTGTATACTTAAAAATGCTTAACTTCTTCTTCTGTATGCTTTAAATGTACGGCGCTGCACGTTCAATAGAGCACATTGTCTTTCAAGTTACTTGGCACATAAGGCACGGTTTACACCCATGTGCCCTCAATGCCTTAAACATGGCAAGGCAGGTCACTAACTGAGTATAATATTTAGTCAGAAAGGCTAGAAATAGTTAGAATATACCAATTCAATTCAGCTTGAGGGGGTTGTAAGAACCTCCCATAGACTATGCACTAATACATAGGCAAACATTTAATTTAACTTAAATAACTAGCAAATTGCTCTTACATTTACTGTTATTTGTTTTTTGCAATTGCTCTTTGAATTTTGTAGTTCACTTTTTTATTGTTGTTGTTAAATAAGTTTTATTATACAGATGATTATTTTTTGGCTTTTTGGGGGGAAGAGGTGTTGTGATATTTAATTCTCTCAAGTATATGTTTTCTGATAATATTTCAGGCAATCTTTATATGGTATATGGGGTTTTCATGCAATGATTTCAAATATTTTGTCAGAAATGGTATGTCTGACATATTTTAAAAGCATAAATTTTGTTTTCCTTGATACCATTTTGTTTCCCTATGGGCCCTGCTAATTTAGAGTATTTTGTATTTGCTGTTTACTTGGAAATATTTCCCAGAACACACTGCAAAGTGCTTGTCTGAAACATTATCAGAGCAATGGTTTAAAGGTCAACATCGGTAGTGTTGAAGTATCCAACTTTGACAGATGAACCCTTGTTTCACTATGACGAATTATATTCATTTTTGCTCTTTTCATCTTGCTTTTTGACTCTTGATTTTTGGTTTTGATGCTCAGATGTGTCTACTCCAGTTTTTGATCTCTTGCCTGTTCACTGACTGTGATTCTCCCTGTCATTTTTCATTTTTGCAGTACAATGTCTCTTACAAGATGCACACTCCATTTTGAGACTCATAAAATACTTCTAGAGTTAGTGGACAGGCTTACTCTTAGCTTGTGAGATATGTGGCCAGTTTTTGAGTTCACATCTCAGCAGGTCACTGTTGTTGTGAGCTCTGCATACTTTCAATTTTTTCCTACATAATCCCTAGTTACTAAACTGGCTTGAAATGAGTGACAGAGTGTGTTTTTCAGATTTTTGTTTTTCGATCACTAATTTGTATAGGAGCTAATTACATAGAATAATGATCTTAGTATATACTGTCATGACAAAAATGCTTTGCTGAATATTTTTATAAAAATATATAAAATAGTTAGACAGCAAAAATTCTAAAATTTGGTTTAAATCTAAATGTGGTCTATGTCCACGTGGACTTTGCTGTTTCTCACCACGTGTATATGCTTTTCCCATCATCCATAAGACTTGTGTATGTACTGTATATATTGAAGGGTTACCGAATATGGTGATTCTTTTTTATGTTTCATTTTGATGCCTAGTGATTTATTGTGGTTTTGATATAAGAAAACATCCCTGAACAGGGTTCTAACCTAAAAACATGGTGAAAAAATATTCTTGGATTCACTTATAGCTCTCCAAAGAGGAATATGATACAAGCCATAGAGGAAAGTAGTGCTAAACCCAGCGGCTTAATTATAGGCAGTGCAGGCGCAGCAGTTGTACCAACACTCATGCGGCTATGGCACCCACAATAAATGCCTAACTTAAGGCTGCAACAATCAATTAATTAAGTAATCGAGTATTCTACCGATTATTCCACCGATTCATCGAGTAAATGCGATAAGAAATACTTTTTATACAAAAAAGAAAACACATCTCTGAAAAGTAACAGCTAATTTATTTCCTTTTTAGAAAAAACAACAATTATATTGCTTAAATTGCATACATTAAAATAATTTGTCAAAACTAACCATTTAGTGCAAACACAGGAACATATGTTGGTGTACAAGAATAACAAAACAAGTGCACTTTTATTCTAGACTATACGTGAAGAAAAAATAAAGCAAGTTACAGTCGGCGGTTGATAAGACAGCTTGCGTGGTGCAATGCTAAGAACTGCTGATTTCCGATCCGTGCTATATAAAATCATCACATTCAAATATTAACAATTCCCACACACCCTTCCTACATTCATGACGTGTACTTGTTGCAGTGTACACATCTCTCTGTGCTGTGGTTCCTATTACACTGAATGAGCACCTGACATTGTACTTTCTTCCCTATACAAATAACATTCGAGTATAGCGCGTCTCCAAATAAATCACATTGAAGTTATAGCGCGTCTTTATGTGAAAAAAAGCGGTGTCGGCTGGTGGGGGGGGGGGATCATGGACGCGACTGAGAGAATGGAACTGAATTTAAAAAAAAGCTAACCTTTATAATTATCATGCATTTACACTGGCTCTTACAGACTGACTGAAATCAAATGTATGTTTTTATTCTAAAATAGTTCAATACATGCAATATTATTTGAAAAAGAGCGTCAGATCGGGTTTGAATACACGCTGACGCTGTTACAGAAGGAGTCTGCTTATTCAGTGCAGCAGTTTCAACGCACAGTACATGCAATATTATTTGAAAACGAACAGCGTCAGATCGGGCGCATATTCAAACCCGATCTGACGCTGTTTGTTTTCAAATAATATTGCATTAGTGCGATGATGTTTTTACATATATTGTCTCTTTCATTCATCTTGCGGTTTGTAATCAGTGACCGCGTGTTTTTTCCCCGATCTTGCCAGTTCGCACATGTTGCTGTATGGTGCTGTTTCTTTTGTACTCCAGGACATGCAGAAGACAGAAAAGTACAGAGCAGTAAGTTCAGCGCTATATGCAATCAGACAAACAGACAGGCAGAGAAGGCACTAGATATATAAATAAACAGGGAAGGCATTGTATAATAGATATATAAAAAACAGCTAAGGTAATAGATATATAGATAGGTAGGAAGGAAAGGCACTATATGATAGGCAGACAGGGAAGCTCCTATATAATAATAAAATTACTGTTATTACTATATAGATAGACAGGGAGTTCAGGCAGGCAGAACGGCGAAGGTTAAAAATAAAGTTTCTCCCTAGCGGAGATTCGAACTCGGATCTATTGAGGTACAGCAAGTCTGCTGCGTTCTAAGTGACGAAATCTTACCAGTACACCACGGAAGCTGTTGTAAAAAGTCCTGAACCTTTTATAAAAGTGTATTTGCTCTTTGGCTGTCAGGCTTCACACATTTTATAGTTTATGTCTACATTTTGTGACATTTATTACTAAAATATGAAAAAGTTTCTGTTTTAACATTGTGTTTACACAGATTGCTGTAGAAACGGAACACGCATTAAATGCGTGTGTTCCAAATAACAATCATTTATTTCCACTCTAAAATTCCACTTTACTCCCAGATAATCGAGGCATGAGCTCGGAGAAGTTCGTGCACGTTTTGAGTCGGTGGGGGGATGGAATAGCCGGCAGCTTGCAGTTTGTTTTTATCGGCACATTTACAGGACAAAGGAGGCTGGCGGAGAGGTGAGAGAGGTTTTAAGAAGCGATTTAAGGTGGGACGGATCTACGAGTTTTTTCGTAGGCTCTGGTAATTCTAGTGTTAACAACCTTTTGTTCAAATGTTAACAAAATTAATAAATCTTAAATAAATTAACCCTGAAAGAAGAGAACAATGAACTAATAAAATGTAGAGATAAGATAACCATCACTTTTTTTTTTAAGTGCATTGTCTGTAAGATAGGCCTCTGATGTAGTCAGCTGGTCAATCAGTCTGTTAGTCCACATATCTTGTCATAAAACTCTTGTCTCTATTCAGACCATTTTGTAGAGTATTGAATTTAAGCATAAGTTTGTATTCACATTCTCTCCGCTCCTGTTGGGTCTTGAAATTACCCATAAGCACAGTGACCCTCAGATCCTTTATGCTGTGGCCATTACTGTTAAAGTGTGCTGTCACCAGAAGATCAACACTGTTCTTATTAATATGAAATTAATGTAAGTTCATTTGCTGGTGCAGTGTCTGACCAGTTTCCCCTACGTACAGTCCAGTGTTGGGGCACCTTGTGCACATGATTAGGTAGACCACATTAGCAGATTTGCATGTGAATGAACCTTTATTTTATGCTTCTGCTGGCAATGTGGTATAACTACCTGATGTGATTGTGTAAATATGTGCACAGGTGCCACACCTGTTTTGCAGGCAGGGAGATGTGCCACTTGCTGCTGAGCCACACATAGAGTTTCGGACAATCAGTTGTTTGAGGTTTAGTGGTTGTCTGTATATAAGGAAGGGAGGTTCTGGGAATATATCCTTTAGTTTATTGTCTTTCTGTACCATGGGTTGAAGCTCTTTCATAATTTTACGAAGTGTTTCCAGATGTGAATGATAAGTTAGAACTAGTGGGACTCAGTTCGTGGTTTCTGCACCTTTGTATTCTAGAAGGTTTTCTCTGGGTATAGTCGTAGCTCTGCTGATTTGTAGGTCTGTTAATTTTGGAATGTATCCTTGTTTAAAGAAGTTTGTCCTGAGTTTTTGCAGTTGTGTGTCCCAATCCATTTGGTCTGAGCAAATACGATTGCAATGTATTGCCTGGCTGTAGATGATGGAGTTCTGTATATACTTTGGGTGGAAACTGTCATTTCTTACATATGTCCGTCTGTCTGTTGGTTTGTGAAAAATAGAGGTCATAAGGGTACTGTCCTTTATGCGAATAGTAGTGCCCAGAAAGCTGATTTCTGTTTGTGAATAACTTAATTTAAGTTTTATTTGGGGTGGAATGAATTGTAATTCCTATGGAAACAAAGAAGGTCTTTTTCACTTGTGGTCCAGATTATAAGAATGTCATCTATGTAGCGAAGGTAAAGCATTGGTTTTATCACACATGTTAACAAGAAGTCCTGTTCTAATTTTGCCATGAATAAGTTTGGATAGTGGGGTGCGAAATGACTTCCCTTTGCAGTTCCCATTAGTTGTAAGTAAATGTCCTGACCAAAAGAAAACACATTGTGAGTTAATATGAATTTTATCAATTGTATCACTGGCTCTGTTTGTAAGCCATGTTGTTGCAGGTACGTCTGACAGGCCATAGTTCCATCATCATGGGGGATGTTTGTGTATAATGCCTCCACATCCATTGTAACAAGGAAGGCTTCCTCAGAAATGGTGTCCAGGGCAGCAAGTTTTTTAAGGAGGTGGGTGGTATCCTGTACATAGCTGGGTGTGTTTCTGAAAGGTGTGTTTAAGAAAGGTATACATACAGCCTAAAACTATAAATAAATCAATAACAACAACAACACGTTAAAATTGCCTTTAACACTAGAATTACCAGAGCCTACGAAAAAACTGGAAGATCCGGCCCACCTTAAATCCATTCGCACCTCTCCATCAGCGTCTTTTGTCTTGTAAATGTGCCGATAAAGAAAGCAGCAAGCTGCCTGCTATTCCATCCTCCCACCACTGCAGAAAGTGCACAAAGTTCTCCCAGGTCATGCCTTCATTGATTATCTGGGAGTGAAGTACTGGAGTTTTAGAGTGGAAATAATATATCGTTATTTGGAACACATGCATTTCATTTGTGCTCCATTTCTACAATAATCTGTGTAAACACATTGTTAAAACAGAAAAGTTTTTCATATTTTAGTAGTAAATGACAAAATGTTGGCATAACTATATAATGTGTGAAGCCTGAAGTCCAAAGATCAAATAAACAGTTTCACAAAAGGTTCAAGGACGATACAACAGCTTCCGTGGCGTAGCGGTAAGAATTGCTGACTTGTAATGAAGAATCCCCGGTTCCTCCTATATTTGCCGTTTTCAGTAGTGAGCTGCTCTTATTGTTAATATTATACAGTACACACATACATTTGGTTTGTGTCTGTAACAGACGGTGTACATTTATAGGACTTGTAAAAGTTACAGGTTTTTTTTCACTTTTACTTTTTTCACATCCTTACAGGTGGCGCAGTGGTAGTGCTGCTGCTTTGCAGTAAGGAGACTGGGGAAGATTGTGGGTTCGCTTCCCTGTGTTGATAGCACTTTGAGTACTGAGAAAAGCGTTATATAAATGTAATGAATTATTATTATAATTATTACTTTTATTCTCTCACTCACGATCACGATACATACTACCGCCCCAGGGATCTGACCCTGTTAGTTTTTATTTGAAACTGGGAGTAACTGTAGATGTGAGTGGTGTTTTGAGGGAATGGAACTGGACATTCTCTGATCTGGAGGGATAAAAGCTGACACACAAATGCTGGTGAATCTGCCTTATTCGTATCTCACCGTCACTTGATTTTTTTAAATTCAGTTTTATTGAGTGTTCCTGCTCACGCTGAATTAGTATGCACCTTATGGTCTATAATGTCAAAAAAAAAAAACAGAGGTATATATAATATTTGGAATTATTCATTTTATGACTTGTATAGTACATTTCGGAAAACATTGTGGCACGGATGCAACATTATTCATATTATTCATATTCATTTGCATAACATCTTGCGCTTGTAATCAGTGACCGCATGTTTTTTTTTTCCCGATCTTGCCAGTCCCCAGATTTTGATGCATAGTGCTGTTTCTTTTGTACTCCAGGACATGCAGAGGAAAGAATAGTACAGAGAGGTCAGTTCAACACTATATGCAATCATCAAATTCAAATGTTAATAGTTCACACACACAAGGACCGTCCTTCCTACATTTACGACGTGTACCTGTTGCAATGTGCACACTTCTCTCTATGCTGTGGTTCCTATTACACACCTGAAAGAAAGAGACAATATATGTGACATTTTGTTAAGTCATACAACATAATTTTTAGAACTATAAGTTTCAACCTAACTACAGCTCAGGCATAATGTAAGCCTTTACTGTCTTCTTGGAAGGCTTTGTGTCATTTGTAGGAGACAAAAAAAAAGGTTCTGGCAGGATTGTATCCTGTAGATGAGGTAGATAGGGTGTGTGTGTTTGTGTGCATGCTCAGAACTGAGGTTTGCTGTACGCTTTGATGCAATATTTCCTGCTGCAGAAAAGAGATGCTCAGATGACTTGGGTGTTACTGGAATACACAAAAAGGACTTTGCCAGCGTTGGATAGCGCGATGCATTTGTTTTTCACCATGACAGTGGAGTTTCCTTCTTGGACAGGGGATGTTCTCCGAAATACGTCAAGACCTCTTTCTGCACAGCTTGGTTTAACTGCTGCTCCTTATCCTTTTTGTCACTGTTGCTGGAATCTGATGATGATACCAGTATGTTGTTGAAGAACGATGTTACACCCTTTGGATGTGTTACAGTTTATCGTGTGCTGTACTACAGGCTGCATTTTCATTGATGTTGGGCTGCCTTGCTTCCTTTTTGACAGCAAGTGCCATGGTTTGTACTGTGCTTTGGACCTTGGATGCTTTGTCAGCAGGCAAGAACTTAAGTTTTCTAAGCCTGGGAGCCAGAGCAGCAGCAATTAGAACTGTGTTTGGAGATTCAGGTTGAAATGCAGATAGTCCTTGCCATCTTGCTGTGATCTGTTCCACCACATGAGCTTGGTATGTCCTTATTGATGCAGTCTCAAAAGCTAAACTCTTAATGGACTTCTTAAGGCTTTGTACTAGCTGTGAAAGTGAAGAGAGGGTAACATATTGTTGCCCACTCAGAATCACTGTAGCTCTTTCAAATGGTTCAAGGGCCTGGCTCAGCTCCTCAATCCGGTTCCACTGTTCAGGCTTGAGATCACGGTAGTTGTGTTTTCCTCACTGCTGTATCACAGAGTGCAGCAGTTAATGGTCATCTTTGTTTCAGCAGCCTGGATAACATGTGATAAGTAATGTTCCAGCGAGTACTTACGTCTTGCACCAGCATATGTTGTGATGCGCCCATTTTCCACTGCTTTTCCTGTAAATAGGTGCATGCCAGTTCACTTTTTTTAAAATGTTCAACAAGGCATCTTGCAGCAGACACACACGGAGATAGCTTGGTAGCTCTTCATACCACTTTGCACAACCAAGTTCGGGGTGTGACCAGCACATCGCACTGATGCCCATCCATGCTTTTTTCCCAAAATCTTCATTGCTGCTACAACATTAGCACCATTGTCATGGACAACAGCTTTGATTTTCTCCGGCAGAATGTAAATTTGTCAATAACATCTTCAAGCCATTCTGCAATATTTGCAGCCATGTGTCTCTCATCAAGGGGCATTGTTGTCAGGATGTTGGACTTCATTTGCCAATCCTCCCCAAAAAAGTGACGCATCATCTTCAGATATGCCTCTGTAGCAATGCTCGACCAAATGTCAGCTGTGAGTGCAATGCTGTCAGTCTCCTTAAGGTTGTTCTTCAACTTGCCTGTGATTTCTTCATAATTTTTCTCCATCATTTTCATGAAGTAGGTTCTTGAAGGCAGCATGTACCTGGCATTGAAAGTGGAAATCACAAAAAAAAGTCTGTGTAGAAAAGTTTGCCCAAAAAAGGAACTGAAAGTAGTTCTTGAGAGTGGGAAAATGAGTGAGCAGTACCTCTAAATCCTCTAAAGAGTTATTGTATACAGTTAATTTTCAAAAGTATAATACATTATTTTTCCTTAATGACTTTAATTGAAACCCCGTGGTATACAAGCCATTGGTTTAAAACTGGGGTCTGTGGTCCTGGCAAAGTTTAAATCAGTTTAAAAAAAACATCAATTTCAGTTTTAAACATTGTCTTTAAATTTGTTTTAAAATTAGCATATAGGTGACTTAAAAAGTTTTTCAGCTGTTACATTAAAGTAATTGTATATCAGAGTAGCTATGCATAAGAGTAGCAGTCTGTGCACAAACAGCTGTCCAGTAGTACGCAAGGAAACAAAAAAAATTGTCAAAAGTTAGACCTTAAAGTACAATTGGTTACACAGAAGCTGAACTTGAGTGTTGCTGCTGTTTGATTTAACTATGCCATCTCACGGTGCTCCTTCTGCGATTCTCCCACTCCTTTCTTGCCCATCCCCATTCCATTACACATACTAAATTGAAGTCTACCACTATGCAAACAGAAAGATGGATTTTTGTAAAACAATACATCTCAGGTGATTGCTGTCTTCTCCCAATCCCAAACTCCAAGCATCCAAAAAGCCTCCACAAGCAGACTGCACAGTCTCTCTCTCTCTCTCTCTATCTCCATTAGGTTTGGTTCTCCATCATTACAAAGTTTTTGAATTTGGTGAATTTGTTTGATGTACTGTTATTTTTAGAACAGTTTTAGGAATTAGCAGACTAAAGTTGAATTAAATACAATGAAGAACAGAGATGAATGTTAACAGTTATTAATAATAAAGTATATGTAATGTACATTACATTTTACTGTTATTAATATTGATCAACAGTGGAAAACTATTGTTTCAAATGGAGTGGCCAATGTATAATAACCTTTATCTTTCTTTTAAAAATAAAAACAAGAACTGGCTGAAGTTAGAAGCAAAACTGTGCATAAAGTTATCAAAACTGGAACCGACATTGACAATAATGAGCTTATAAAAGATAAAGACACTCAACCTTCACGGTATACTTTGAGTTATTTTCCTCTTAATTTGATCTGGAGTTATATGTAACTGTTTAGTTTTTGTAAATTGAAAATATGGAAATTTTAGGCTAATTTTTATTAAAAAGTAATTAATAAAACATTTGATGTGGATAACATACACAAACATACACCCCACATAAAATCTCTTTTACTTGATCCTAATTATAGTTCAGTAACTAAAAATTCAAGATTAAAAGAAAATTGTAGCTTTTCAAACTATTTCAATTCTTGGAGTTGCTACACCAAGAGAAAGTGTTGGAAACCCCTGGCCTAGAGATATTGAGTGATATCTAATCGTATACAGTATGTGTCAATAGTCTGATGTAGCTAAGCATTTGCTGTGATTAATAAGTCTCGTATAATACAAAATCATTAGGTGGCGAAATCTGCAGGAGACCATGAATGTACAACTCAACCTACACCCATGAATGAAGCATAGTCTGAAGTATGATCTACAGCTCATATTTTTTTCCAATATTGGATCACATCAGACTGCAAACCTCTAATCATAATTAAAGATTATTTAGTCTGAGAAATCATTCAGTGAGGTTTGAAAATTGGGGTAACATTGTGCCATGTACAGTACACCCCTAAAATCCGTGGGGGTTACGTTCCCGCGAATTGTTAAAAACCTCGAATTTTGGATGTGGTTAAAAAAATGCCTATTTTTATAGTTTAATCCCTAAAAATGCCCCCAAAACACTTTAATTTCAAACTCACCTTAATACATTACCTAAAAGTAAAGAATTTAAAGGTAAACCTGTATACTGTACTGCTATATCTCCCGCAGTGCTAGAATGTAAAATACAGATGTTACCGCTATATGTACTGTAATTTATGCAAGTGCATTTTTATTGCCAGAAGCCTTAGAAGGTGCAGGGCATTTCGGCAGCATCTTGGGACTGCCACGTACTTGGGAGTAAATGCATCCCTGGACACCAAATACTTTTTTGCTGCACTTTTTAAGTAAATATCACAATTCACAAAGAAAAAGTTAAATTTTAATGGAACACATTTTTTTTCATGCAAACAGCATCACAATTACTGCAGCACGGATCATTTTACACACTGCTAATGAACTGTAAAAACTATTTAAAAAACTACTGGAACAATATGTACAAAGTGCAACTGACGCCATGGATGAAATTCAGTAAATCACTGAGCCAACTGTGCTAGAACTGGCTGCATGCAAGCACACAGAGGTAAGCACTGATAATTGCAAGCTAGTCTAGTGCAGCGGCTCAATCTCAGGGACAGTGAGGCTGCAGTGCTGCAGGTGTCACACTTGGGTCACAGAATTGCACAGAAACACAGGAGATTGTAGAGACAGGAACTTTATTCAAACACTTCAAACATTCTTTTTCAGAAGTAAAACAAGCTCAGTATGTAGTTAGTTCTTGATTAAAGAATAGACAAACATCATAGGGGAGCACAACGGGAGTGGGACCCTCAATAGGAGCAGAGGATGTCTGGGAGAGGAGAGAGAAACAAAGCAATCAGCCAAAAAGAACAGGTACTGTTCAGGCTTTTAAGTAAGGGTAGCATCGCGCAAGAAGCATATCACACGACAGAGCAGCCGCAAGTAAGCCCAGCAAGTAAGCGAGCAATGTGAAGGTTGTCTATCAGCGTTTTTTAAGAGGGGTTTTTTGAGAAGCGTCCCTGTCTTCTAGGGGTGCGTTCAGCCCCCCCTGCTCACAAGGGGCTGGCAGTGGTCATGAGCTGGCTGCTCAACGAATGTACGGCACTGACTGATAAGCTCCTGCATGCTCGCAAATGGCACTGGGAAACGACTATAGCCGATTGTGGTGGTTTAAGGGTTAAGAGGAACAAAACGGAAAACACAAGAACACTCAGCTGGAGATGCATCACAGTCACTTAGCAGCAAAGAGAAATGAATAACGCTGTAGCGGTCCGGTGCCGCTAAGATTCATACCGTCGAGAAGATGGCAGTTTATTTATTTTTATGGTGGAGATTCCAGAGATGCACCCAGCCTTGGCCCGACCTGCACACACTCATAAACAGAGACAAAAACAAAGCAAACTGGTAATCAAACAGCAAATAAAGAATGTAATGAAAACAAATGAAATAAATGAAAACAACAATACCACCCCTGTTCCCCTTACAGCGATTACATATTAAATACAACAAAGCACAAACAAAACACACAACACAGTAAATAATGAAAAACGTTCATGAAAAACGGCAACGGATGAAATGTAATGATGAAAATAGATAGTCCAGAGATCCGCACATTGAATGGGAATGTAAAGACAGTCCTAACACTATTTCCTGAAATGGTGAAGATGGGTGGATAGGTACAGGAGCCAACCACGAAACAATCCAGGACAAAACGAATAAGTACAGGTAACCCAAAAGATTACAAAAATTTTTTTTTTGCTTTTGGTCACCGGCCCCCTTTTTAAATTCCGCACTGACATCCTTTGACCCCAACAGCCCCAGCACCCTCAGCAAAAGACCATTCAGAGCCACTACAGGGACTGCTGGGAGATGCAGTTTTAAATTCTATTGGCTACTTTCACCATCACAAGTTGTGTTTTCCACTACAGTTGCTTCCTGTTCTTTCGACAGTACAGTATTGCCACAAAAAAAGCCATAAAAATTGTGGAGGATATTTGCGGTTACTGCTAACAATTATTAGATAGGTTCTAAGGAAAAATCCGCGAATGGCTGAGGTCATGAACTCTGAACCATGACTTTGCGGGGGTCTACTGTACTATGAATTTATATGAAAAGCATAAACCTCGGTTAAACATGTAGTTAACTGCATGTAGCTAAGTTCATCCAAAGTTTCCAAAATTCTGCAACTTCAACTTACTTCACAGAAAAATTCTGGCAATACTGTGACGTCTGTTCAAATAATTCTACAGTCCAAGTAACTTCATTACAAAGGTTTTAATGAAATTTAACGCAAAAAAAAAGTTCACACTGAAATAAAAAGAAAAAATATTATTAAAAGCAAAAGTTCTTGAATAAGCTATTTAAGACTTAACTATTTTGTTATATTTCTTTAAGCTCCTATCCTATACTTAAAGGACATATGTTCATAGATTTGTACAATATAAAATATAAAATTGTATGCCGTGGTTCTATTTGTAAGCTAATCTAACAGTATATGTTTCTAGCATACAGACAATTTATTAACTGGTTATTCAACACTCTTTTACTACAGACATAGCCGAGAAAGTTCTATTACATGTTGGTCTGCAGGGGGTAAAAGACTATACCATTATGTAAGTATGCTATTCAAATTAAGCAAACACTCTTGTGAATTTTAACATTAATGTTTCTGAGATTTGCTCTTACACTTCAACTAGTCAAGATTAAAAATGTTAATTGTTTGACATCCCTAATTTTAATATCTAAATGACAATATTTGACTAAATTGACTTGTTCATTATGCACTTCTACCAGTGAAGTAAATTACATGTCTTTTGAACATCCTGAATTAGGGCAGCTTATGCTAATATAGACATTTTTATTTTTAAAACATTATCATATTAAGTGATAATAAGTAGATAGTTAAGTCAGAAATTGGCACTGCTTAATTGTTTTAAAAAGGTGAAACTTCTAAGTGTAGTTGTGAAGTTATCAAGTTTACAACCACATTTTTCATTTCTGACAGAGACAGTATCTTTCAAATGAAAAACTTTCCTCTAAACAATGCTTATCAAGTATCAGAAACGAGTTTTTTAAAAAATTTCATTGGCAAGCGAGTACAGATAATGGAATGGAATGCATGACCCACAGATAAGAGAAAAGACTGTGGTAACTGTGCCATGCACAAGACTTGGGGGGGGG
>JANRMT010062808.1:59810919-59823149 GCA_026402145.1 Polypterus bichir lapradei | reverse complement strand
TGCTTTTCTGGAGCTTTAAGATCTATTTATTGGTCAGCAGCAAACAAGCTGTCACATACTACATTATGTGAAAAAAGGGAGCACTCCAAGGCTTTTTATCCTTCTTAATTATCTTCATTTGGGTAAAAATGCATATTATACCTCAGAAAGAATAATGCAAGAAGTGATGGCTGTTTAGCATTAGAAATTACAATACTAAAAAAAAAAAAAAAAAAAAATCTGCATTCTGAAGAATTTTTCAGTGTACAGTGTGATGAAGCTGCAGACATTTCAGTTTTGACAAAGTTGATTGTCTGCATTTAATACATATTAGTGAACTAAGTAAAGAGGTTAGAGTTAGTTTTGTATCAGCCTGCAATTTGATTGATGGCAAAACTATTACTATTATTAATTCACTTATTTACTAATTGAAGCCATTGACAGTCTAAGTTTAAAAACTTGTAGTCAGGTTGGCCTTGGATCTGATCAAAGACTCAGTTGCTGGTGATTTTTATTATGAAATAGCAGCAGATATCTGGTATATTTTATAACCACCCAGCTAAATAGGGTTAGTAGTGTTATCATTCCCGTAATGCCATAAAAATTAGCTTTGCTTTTCACTATATAGAAGTTGGTATTGACTTCTTTTATGCTTCCTAATTGTAACTGCATATATATTACATTTATTAATCAGATTCCTTCCAAGTGTTATTTGCTCTGTGCCAATTGCTGTACTGTAAAGTTACTGACTTTCTGTTATATTGAAGTGACAAAGACGTATGATGTTTGTGAACTGTTTTACCAATTGTCTGAATTAGAAATAAAACCCAGTGTATGCATGGCAATATTATTTTAAAGGCGACTGAAAATCATTTTTTTGTACATTAAAAAAAAGATGTTATCTTTAGATGCTGCTAGAAGTTATATCCAAAAGCTTTGTTGTGAAATCACACCACAATCCATTCCAGTCCAATCATTTGCACTCTGGTAACTGTTGATGGCCGGCCATAAGCCTACAATGTCTGGATTACAAAGGCCTTTCAAAGCAGATTGCTTTACAACGAGAACAATAGAAGAACTCTATTGCTTAAATGCACAGGAACTTGACTGTAAGCACTGCAAGCAGAGAACCTTCTGTTGATGTCAACAGAACTCTTTTTCACTCAGCCCTCACCTTCTATGCAGCACCACTACTACACCAATGCATACATCCACAGTGTTAGACAATTTAAACATTGATTTTGGTATAGTTTAAAAATGTCCAGAGTCCTGTGGCAATGAAAATAAAAGTGAGTTTTTTCAATATATTTTTATCTGGGCATTTCTTTTTGGAAAAGATATGGATGAATAACTAGTTTAAGTGAGTGTTGCATCTTGCCCAGCCTAATAACAAACAGACATTGATCAGAATGACAAACAATGATCAGAAAAGAGATAGGAATCCTAAACTGCAGTTTTATAATTACATTATGTTCTGAACTTATTTATTTATTTTATTTACCTTTATTTAACCAGGCAAAACAGATTAAGAACATGTTTCTTATTTACAACTGTGGCCTGTGAACCTCTAATTGTACCAAATACAAAAATGTTCTTGATGAGTCAGTTTATAATTTATTTAGAAGAGAAAAGCAGAGTCTTCTGGTAAACAGAGATGAAAACAAGGGTTGTTGTGGGAAGATTTTTTATGCAGATTCTTGCGTAGCTTAGGAAAAGGATAGATAGATGGATAATCTTAGGTGAAGTCCTGTCACGTGCAAAAGTTCGCTGATGACACTGCTATTGTGGGCTGCATCAGGAGTGGGCAGGAGGAGGAGTACAGGAAGCTAATCAAAGACTTTGTTAAATGGTGCGACTCAAACCACTTACATCTTAACACCAGCAAAACCAAGGAACTGGTGGTGGATTTTAGGAGGCCCAGGCCCCTCATGGACCCCGTGATTATCAGAGGTGACTGTGTGCAGAGGGTGCAGACCTATAAATACCTGGGAGTGCAGCTGGATGACAAATTGGACTGGACTGCCAATACTGATACTCTATGTAAGAAAGGTCAGATCCGACTATACTTTCTGAGAAGGTTGGCATCCTTCAACATCTGCAATAAGATGCTGCAGATGTTCTACCAGACGGTTGTGGCGAGTGCCCTCTTCTACGCGGTGGTGTGCTGGGGAGGCAGCATAAAGATGAAAGACGCCTCACATCAGAAAAAACTTGGACAAACTTGTTAAGAAGGCAGGCTCTATTATAGGAGTAAAGTTGGACAGTTTAACATCTGTGGCAGAGCGACGGGCATTAAGCAAACTCCTGTCAATCATGAAGAATCCACTGCATCCACTGAACAGTGTCATCTCCAGGCAGAGGAGTAGCTTCAGTGACAGACTTTTGTCACTGTCTTGCTCCACTGACAGACTGAGGAGATCGTTCCTTCCCCACACTATGCGACTCTTCAATTCCACCCGGGGGAGTAAATGCTAACGTTACTCAAAGTTATTGTCTGCTTTTTTATTTTTATTTTTTCATTTTCATTACTATTTAATTTAATACTGTTTTTTTGTATCAGTATACTGCTGCTGGATTATGTGAATTTCCCCTTGGGATTAATAAAGTATCTATCTATCTATCTATCTATCTATCTATCTAATGTTACAGCTCTGGTAGAATTCTGTCTCAGGCAATCTTTTGCAAACATAACACTATATTAATCTTTCACTATTTTTGTTTAGCAACTATTATTTAGCCGGGCATGAGTGAGTGTATATCTGCATATCTTTGCACTTTGATAGTCTGGCAGCCTGTCCAGAGATGTTTTTCACTTTGCACTCGATGCTACCACTGTAGGGAATCTATAGAGCCTCATAAAAAGTAGAGTCCTTAGTACTTTGTGCATATTTAAAGGGACTCTGATTTAATTACATCTGTATAGATTATTGCTTCTGAATTGGGCTGAAATTGGCACCTACTAGAAATTAGATTAATTATCTCCATGTAAAGGGTGAGTGCACATTTTGGTTATGATGTAATTTAGGTTTTACCAATGTGGTTTTATGAATTAAATGAATCTTATTGTAAACACATGCTGAAACCTTGCTCTGTAAATATTCTCATAAGATAGAAGTAAACATGAGCAATATCAACAGCAAATATTAACAGTATAGTTAAAGGCAAAGTAATACATTTGTAAAATAATGTAATCAGAATTATAAAGTTAGGCATGCATTTGTCATATTTAGCTTTTACAGGAAGTAATTCACCCTGTTGGGGTTATTTTGTATCTGCAAGCCATAAAAAAACAGCTATGAGCTAAGAAATGGCCAGAAGCAATTAAAATGCAATGAAAAACAGTGACAAATTCATGAGCTGTACTCTTGATGTCTGAAACCTGCATGTGGCACAGTGTTTAATTACTAATCTATTTACAGTTACACTACAATTTGTATATCTCATTAAGCATTTAAGTATTCATTAATATATTTTATTGATATAATTATTTTGAAAAAGGATAATTTATAGTTGAGTGGGTGGAATTTGCATTGTCTTTTGGGGTAGGCAATAGCTTTCTGATCGTGATAAAAAATAAACTGTAGCAACCAGTGGGAGTAATAGAACACCTGACAGGATTACACAAGAAAGACAAGGTCAAAGAGTATTATTAGTAATGTTTTCTGATAGTTTTTGTGGTAGTAAGGAAGTCCTGTACACTATTGTTAATGTAATTTACGGTAACAGGTTACTACTGGAATTACTTGGCACTTAAAATGTAAGGTGATGATAAGGGCTATAAGGACACCTGTGGCCTGTAAAAGGAGTTTTGTTAGCATTTAACCCTAGAAATTGTTCATGGCTAACTTCAAGGTACCTTCCAGTCCATACAATAGTTAGCTATGAGCCTGGTGGTGAATTTAGGAAAATGTGATGGACAGTAAGAAAGAACAGAAAATCACACAGAGAGATGTGGGAGATCAGAGAGAAGAGAACTTATTGTGGTTTTGAGGTGGGAAGTGGACTAACCAGTCCACTAAATAGAAAAGAGAATAATGTGCAGAAGGCTCAGAGAGACATCTGGTTTTGGTTTTTACTTTATTTCCATACTTTGTGGTTCCTCTTCTATGTATTTTATTTTATAAAGATTTTTAGAAGTATGTTTGCTACCAATATGCATAGAGTAGTGGGTATAGATGAATGAATATTGGCATTGTAACTGTGATAGCAGTCTGATCATCCTTAGTACCATTATTTTAAAATAATTCATACTACCAATGACAGTGGCCCTTATGATCTGATGAAATATCTGCTATTAAAGCACTGACTTACCCTGAAGTTGATTTATTTCATGTACCTGCGTAGGTTATGTGAGCACTCACATGCAGCATATAAACTAAACTGTAATGGGTTGAAAACTAAATAAATAAATAAGTAAAAATGTAGGCACCCATAACAAAGTACTAAAACTGCAAAGCACAGTTAAAAAAAGATATAACAGTAAAAAAAACAATGTTAAAATGACAGTCTAGTTTTTCCAAAAAAAAAAACTGTGCTGGGATGCATTTATTGTGGGCGTAAAATAGCTGCAGAAACCATGAGAAAAAGACCAAGAGACGTTACATACCAACCAAGTAACTATAGCCATTTTGGCACCAGGCCATACCTTGCAACATCATGTATTTTGGACTTGACATCGCAAGCTACTTATGTAATTATATAAGAAAAAACACAACCATTTAAGAGACTTTAAAAACAATGAGTTTATGCAACTAGTGTTCCGAAAAGGATAAAAAAATAATAATCTTGATCCTTTAAAGTCTGATCTAAGAAAAAGCCGCTGGAATGTTTTCTTTCCTCCCATTAAATCTTTCATAAACTTTTGCTCTTGAAAAATTAGTTTTCTTTTTCCTTTTCCATTTTAATGTTTTATCTATATAATACATTTTACCATGTAATATATGTTTTAATTTACACTTTTATAATGTATAATATTTTGTGTAATACAAATCTGGTAATAAAGTGAAACAATACAGTAATAGCTATAAAACTGCTGATAAAATCTTAACTGCATTTGCTTTCCCCATTTATTGCCTTTCAATTGTCTGTGAAGCCTCTATTACCCTATAGTAGTAGATTAAAAAAGAAAAAAAAAAGTTTTCCCTTCTTCAGATATAATATGTAGATTCACTGTGCATTTCCACAGCACACATATTGATGATGTAGCATTACAGGATTAGTATCTCTACAGGTTTCCTGTGTCATGTGTGAAAAAGTAGCTGGTCAGATTTTGATGGTAATTATTACCTATTCATGATAACACATATATTTAATTTAAATTGTTAAAAAATTGTAATGAGGAAAATTTGGTAACATGTGAACACAACAAAATATCTATGAAATATGAAGAATTTGTTCATTATACTGTAATTTTTTTTACATAAAATGCAATGTTGTACAAATTAATTTTAAATGCATGTAACATTAAATTTTCATGCCTGATTAATTTAGTTCAGGGTTTCTGGGAAACTTGTGCAATTATTACCTGTTTTTACGCATTAAGTATTACAATACAGTAAGCCTTTATATAATATTTACAATGCCTTTTCACTTTTGGCAAACACTTTAATCAAAATTCATGTTCCTTTTTGATAGGGTGCAGGGGTGTCAATGAATAATAATGAAATGTAGTTGTTATCTTGGAGACTGGCCTATTTTTAATTCATGGCATTTCCATTATCTTTAAACAGAAGGAGCAACAAGAAATTAAACTCTCCCTGTCTGCTCACACATTTTGTGATTTTTTTTTGGTCAATGAATACAATACTCATAAACAGTGAGGAATATTGGCAGTGTTATGATTACCAGGGATCTCATTTATAAAACTTGAAAATATGTGTACTTCAAAAAAACAGGAAAACTTGTATGCCAAAAAAATCCGATTAAAAAAAGCCTGGCATATGGAAATTAGTATGCAATTTACCCTGTATAAAACAACCATTTTGTCATTGTGCTTCCGTGAACGCTCTTCAACTCTGCCTGGCTGCCACCCTGAAACAACCACATAGGGACCATGCTAATCAACCTCATACGTATGTAATGAACAGATTTAGCCATCAAGAGAAGACAGGCAAAAAACTTTGAAGAGTGTAAGACAGATGTTCTTGGCTCTGAATTCAATTTATACAAAGAATCTTTTTTTGGTGTTTTAAGTGCTGGAGTCACCAACAAAGACAAATATGGTAAATGACAGTATGTTATTGCTGCTGTGAATGTGGTGAGCACAACCAGACACACCATTCCTGAAATGAAAAAAAAAGGTCAGATGTCATGCAAAGAAGCAGACTGCTCATCACCAGCAGAGTGAAAGTGCAACAGAAGGGGGAAAAGCACATCTACACTCTCCAATTTTGATTTGAGAATGACATTTGTAATTGGAAATGCCTTATTAGGTGGTATTTTGTCAGAGCAGTCTAGAGATACTGTACAGATGTAGCAGGTGAAATAGCTGCAGAGGAATCAAGTAAACATTTAGAATATGCCTTTGAGTGAAATAACCATGCTAGTACAAAATAAACAGACATCAGTAGGTAGGGCACATGGTCATCTGGCTCCTTATCAACAAGTTCAGGGAACGAAAAATTCTTATTCTGTACTATGACCAGAACAGTATGGTTTTACACCTAAGAAGTCTACCATCGACCGCATTCCTGGCACTGAGGGTTCTCATGGAGCGCAAACGTGAATATCAGCAGAGTTTCTTTGCAGCCTTTGTCGATTTTCGCAAAGTGGTCAACTCAGTTGATCGAGCTGCCCTGTGGGACATCCTGTGGGTTTGCGGGATCCCCTTGAGGTTGCTGGAAATCATGGCCGGCCTGTACACTGGTACTGTGAGTGCTGTGCAGAGTGGAGGCAGGACCTCTGCGTTTTTCCCAGTTGATTCTGGGGTACGTCAGGTGTGTGTTCTTGCTCCTACTCTGTTCAATGCTTGTAGGACTGGGTGTTGAGCAAGGTCGTGGGGTCCAGCGGCTGTGGGACATCTGTTGGTGAAGAAAGATTCATGGATCTTGACTTTACTGATGATTCTGTGATCTTTGCAGAGTCAATGGAGGCTCTGATCGTGGTGCTCAAGAGACTGAGTGAGGAGTCTGAGTGTCTTGGCTTGCGAGTGTCCTGGATAAAAACCAAGATCCAGGCCTTTAATAACCTCTTGGGCACAGCCATCAGCAGTGTGTCTGTTTGCGGAGAGAGTGTTGACCTTGTTGAGAGGTTTACTTACCTTGGCAGTGACATTCATGTCTCTGGTGACTCTTCCTGTGAAGTCAGTAGACGGATTGGGAGAGCAGGGGGGGTCATGAGGTCACTGGAAAGAGGTGTGTGGCGTTCCCGATATCTATGCAAAAGGACAAAGGTCCAAGTCTTTAGAGTCTTGGTGCTTCTTGTCTTGCTATATGTTTGCAAGACATGGACGCTATCCAGTGACCTGAGACGAAGACTGGACTCCTTTGGTACTGTGTCTCTCCAGAAAATCCTTGGGTACCATTGGTTTGACTTTGTGTCAAATGAGGGGTTGCTCATGGAGTCCCTAATGAGGCACATTACCTGCATTCTGAGGGAGCGTCAGCTACGGCACTATGGCCATGTTGCGCGTTTCCCCGAGGGTGATCCGGCTCGTAAGATCCTCATTGTTGGGGAACCAAGTGGCTGGACCAGGCCAAGGGGTCACCCATGTAACACCTGGCTGTGGCAGATAGAGGGTTATTTCCGGAGGGTGGTTCTGAACCGTGCGTCTGCCTGGGGGGTTGAAAGCCGGGATACCGAGTTGTTTTGTCATGTAGTGGGTGCGGCAACGCACTGTACCAGTGCATGTTCCCCAACTTGACTTAACTTGACTTGTACCATGTTGTGTATTACAGCGTATGCAGACCTCCATTGGTTGGTAACACTGCTTTCCACTTGATTCATCCAGGCTCCATCACCTGCATTTGAGTCCTATGCTGCTCCCACAACTCCTCTGTGCTCTGGAGGTCAAGGAAAGCTATACAGGGGTAGCATCTGTGTGAGTAGCCTTCTTTCATGAATGATATGACTGCTGTTGCAATGAGTAGTATAGCTCATATGAAAAACTGAGGGATCAGCCAGTGATCACGCACAGCACAATCAGGAAGTCATTTGCCATTGTGGCATTGTTTCTAAATAAACTTAATCATGCGTTTACCCTGACCACCAAGCCAGAGAATTTTTCACTCTCATCTTGGTATCACAGATGACTTATATGTTAATGGAATACAACTGCTTACAGTTAACAAAAATAGCTACATTCTCACTTGGAGCCTTTATTTACAGTATAACTGCAGTCAATTGTCCCGATTATATTTGGAAATCTGGACACTGCAGCAAAATGTCTTTTTATGTTAGCCTTTACATCCAAACAATTCAGACACTGAATGTAGTTTCTTATTTTGGCTTTCAGTACAGTAGGCAAGACAGAGCTGAAGCTTGGCTGAGAAAGTATTGACCTGTCAGCCATGTTCCTCTAATAGGTGCGTGTTGCCAGAAAGTCAACCGTTGTTAAAACCTGAATGTGACCAAGTAGAGCCCAATTTCTAGCAATCTGTCTTTTTAATGCTAGGCTCAATAGAATGACACTAGTGAGCATAAAGAGATTCATCAACATGGGCAAAAAAAATTCTGCTGGTGCAAAACAGCTCATTCCTTTCATGTGACCATATACATACTCTTCAGGCAGTGTGAAATGAACCATATTGTGTGAAATTATAAGGCTGTAGGGCATGATATCTCTAGTTTTCTGTACACCAAGGTTGACTCACATCTGTGTTTTTACTTCATGTAGTTATTGAAAACAAGTCATCAAACTGAATTCTAATCCTGGGAAGTGACAACAGGTAGCTAATATAAACTGAGGAAAACGCAAGTAAAATTCTTCTGGACAAGTAGGCAGCATGATCCTCTTAAAAGGCAACTACATTAGTTTATACATCATATTGGTCATTTTTGACATTTAATATATTTGTAATGTAACTACACATTATAATAATGTCTTAGTGATATGAATTATTATGCACGAGTCATCATTTAACTGCCTTTAACGCCAATTGTGAAATTAAACACAATGAAAACATCCTCAATAAATACAGCAAGTCCCAATAGTCAAATGTTTGTGTAAGCAGCTTTTAGCTTCTGAAACAAAATAAAAAATAGTGGTGATAAAGTAAAAAATGGGATATAGTACTTGGATACCAAAAGTTGTACACAGCCATAAGCCACAATGAGAAGAAACAGCACATTATGAGACTTCTGGGTTATTTGACTTGCACCAGGCATAGTAACCACAATCACAAAATGGCGGCAACTTAAAACAAAGAAATTAACAGAATAAAGGTAAAAATAATAAACAACAAAACAAGTCTAAAATTACGAAAATGAAAATGAAATTTTCCTAAGAGCTTAAAACACAAATTCATTGGAGTCAGACGTAAGGGAAGAAAGACAGTTTTGAGCTATGCAAACAGGAGAAAGTTTCATTGAACTTTTGGGGCTACTTGAAATTTTGTTTGTCATACTACTACAGAGTCGAAAAAGAAAATAGATGGGCCAAGATTCTGACCTATTGCAATGTGATGAATGGTAATTAGCAGGTAAAATGATAAAACAATGTTTTCAGTGCGCAACATGAAATTTGGATATGGGAAGAAAAGTCACGAGGGGAATTGTGTTACGAGAAGCAGTGAGATCCAGCAACTGCAGCAGTTAAATCTGACATGTTCTCCGATTAGGTTACAAGAAGTCCTTTAGTGTGCCTTGATTAGATTTGTAAAAGCTAGTTATTTGCCTCCAAACAAAACAAACTTGAGAAGAATTCCAAATTGTCTTTCAGGTAGCCAAACTAATTATTTTCGGAGCAAGTAATTAGACCATCACTCCACTAAAAACTGATTGTATGCCTGAGTAATGCCCCATCATGAGGATTTTGCTGTCTACTCTTTCATTCCTGTTTTGGAATCAGATTTTTTTATGAGGTGCAGTTTAAACTAAAAATATGTCCATATCAAAGGCATGGAAGAAGAGTAGTGTTTGTGTAATTCTTTAAAGCAAAGTAAAGTAGCAATGGTGACACATAATGCATGCTACAATCATTTTCTGCAACAACAAAAATGATGTTTTAAACACTTAGTGTTCAGAAGAAAAAAAAATGTGATTGTTGCCTTCAATTAGGGATACCGCATACAAAGGTAAAAATGTCTTTTAGAAAAAAATATTTTTTTTAAATAGTGGATTCCTTTGAACTTAGTTACAACTTTTTAGCAATTCATGTTGTCTGAAACCTTTAATTCTAGGAAAATGGCCCCATTGTAAAGTACTAATATGTTTAAGTTTAGTCTTGTATGGAGGTAAACTTTCTTTTCTATGTCTTAATTAAATTATGCAGAATTAAATCATTCTCACTCTTGCAGTAGTTATTTCACTTCATTCAAAATGCTTTCCTACCCTTTGCAAAATAATAGGGGTAATCAGTGCCAGAAATACAGTATAAATATAGTCATTCAACATGAACCCATGCTCATTTCGTATGAATACATTAAGCACTTCATCTGTTTACTTGGAATTGTTATGAAAAATATGCTTCGTAATGCACATTGAACAAAAATAGTCTTGTGTGTTGCCTAGGTGTTCTGCCCTCTATAACTTCAAGTCCAAAACCGGCTCTGTCTCATGTAATAAAATCTAAATTTATTCACTTATTTTTCTGTTGTATGGTGTTTTTATTATGATAAATAATTTTAAGGATGTAACCAATACTTTCAAGTTAGACATATACAGTAAAGAATATAACCCTTTTGGCATAGTATTATTTTTATTAAACCTCAAAATACAGCTAATGCAAATGAAACATTTGAGCAGTGGAGGCAAAAATAAATAGAGATAAAAAATGTTTCTGAGGCAAGTGCTTGACATTTCTTTTTCAATTTATATTTTAATTTTTAGTCAGAAATTGTTTGAAAGTAGGTACGTGAACTACAACTTAACATCATGAAAAAAGAATTTTATACCAAAACTTTCCCATACAGATATAAAAAGTAACTTGTATCCATTGCAAGTGGTAACAATGCTACTGATCTTGAATGAACAGTTTTTTGCTTGAAAATAATTGTATTATGTTGTACAGAATTTCCAAAACAGCAAATATAAAGACATTACATAATATCCTGTCTATGAAAAGAAAAATCTCCATTTTGTGTATACAGTATATGTATGTTTTATTTTATTTACTTATTTTTTTAATTTTTTTTTTTGCAATATTCACTTCACAAATAATATATAGCAGATACAGGTTCTCCCTTTTAGTTCCTGAAAGCCACAGTTTATTTAGTAAAATTTGCGCGCAGTTCCCAAGAGTTTTTGTTTTAGTGATCCAGTTACATTTCTAGTAGGTTATTCTAACAAATGTTATCTCACTGTGATAAGTTGCCTTGACAATATAACCATTCAAGCCCTATCTGTCATTTATTAACTTAAGAGAATGGCTGGGAAGCAGCTTTTTATATAGGAAGTGATTTCTGAACACGGTAGTTGATGTACAATTTTACAGTCAAGCTGAAGAGGTTTGATATGTTTTATTGTGTGATTTTACCATCCATCAACTGAAGAAAGGTGACACAGACTTTGTCTAAAAAATGTAATAAGACCATCACTTTTTTTCTTTTATTGAATTTATTAAAAGCATGTAGCATGTAACATTCCATACAATCAAGTCAAACATAACAAAACTAAATTCAATTCATCCCCCACCCATGAGAAAGAGAGGATGGCCAACAGCCAGAGTAAAACTTTTGAGAGTAATAAAGAGAGAAAGGAGTCTTTCCCCCCCGATGTAAATGCTTATCTATACTAATAAAAGGCAAAGCCCTCACTCACTCACTCACTCACTCACTGACTCACTCACTCATCACTAATTCTCCAACTTCCCTTGAAGGTAGAAGGCTGAAATTTGGCAGGCTCATTCCTTACAGCTTACTTACAAAAGTTGGGCAGGTTTCATTTAGAAATTCTACGCGTAATGGTCATAACTGGAAGCTATTTTTCTCCATATACTGTAATGGAGTTGAGCTCGAAAGCCGTGGGGGGCCGCAGTTTCGTGTGACATCATCACGCCTCCCACGTAATCACGTGAACTGACTGTCAACGCAGTACATAAGTACGTACAAAACAAGAAAGAGCTCCAAAAAGCGCTGAAGAAAACATGCATTATA
>JANRMT010062808.1:59756515-59795919 GCA_026402145.1 Polypterus bichir lapradei | reverse complement strand
AGGTGGTTATCATATAGAGGTGCCACAGATAAAGTATTTTCTAACTAAGTGCTTCCTACATTGGTTCCATATTCTGAGTGAATGAAGGACAATTGGGTTGTTAGTATATTGACAATACCTTGCATTTACTGGTGTACAAAGCAAGGAATATAAAAAAGGTACTGTTGGATTTAATTTGTGTTTGTTCATCTATTTGTGTCAGTGTTCAGGTTTTTATGGCTTGTATATTTGTTACCCAGTATTAAAATTGAAAATTAGGTAGAGCCATGCCACCTTTTGATTTTGGTTGTTGTAGGTTTGCCCTTTAGATGCGTGGATATTTTGAATTCCAAATAAATGAGGTTATGATTGAACCTAATTTCTTAAAAAATGATTTGTTAATGTACAGTATATGGAGATGTTTTGAAATAGAAACAGAAGCTTAAGGAGGATATTTATATTGATAGTGTTAATTCTCGCTACTAACGTCAGAAGGAGGGTAATTTTGTCCATACAAGCAGCAAATTTTTGTTGATAAACAGCTTTATATTTACCTTTGATGTTTTCCCCTAGATATTTAAACTGATCTGCAATGATAAAAGGGAAGGTGTCCAATCTAATGCTGTTTGCTAGAGAATTCACTGGAAAAAGAACACTTTTGTTCAAATTTATTCAGTCCAGATATCTTTTGTAATTCTGCTGGTACAGTTAGGGCTGCAGGTGCAGATTTTTGTGGGTCTGATATGTACAGTACTATATCACCTTCATGTAGTGATATTTTCTGTTCAAGTCCTTCTCTGAAAATCCCCTTTATTTCTGATGTATTTTGAAAGTGAACAGCCATTGGCTCAATGGCAATTGCAAATAGCAGTAGTGACAATGGGCGTCCTTCTCTAGTACCACGTTCTAGTTTGAAGTAGTCTGAAATAATGTTGTTAACACAAACTGAAGCTGCTGGACTGGTATACGGTAGTTTGATCCATGCACATATGTTAGGGCCAAACCCAAATTTATGCAAAGTGGTGAATAGGTAATCCCATTCATCATATGCTTTTTCTACATCCAAAGATAATAAGACCTCTGGAGTGTTAGACATTATGGGTGAATATATTACATTAAATAGGTGTCGAAGATTAGAATCCAAATTTCTACCTTTAATAAATCCGGTTTGGTTCTGTGATGTTACTGAAGGGAGCACTTTCTCAATCATTCTAAATAGAACTTTGGAGAGTATCCTAACATCATTATTCAGAAGTGAGATTGGTCTGTATGATGCACAGTGTAATAAATTCTTATTTTTATTTAGAAAAACACTAATTAATGCTTGATGAAAAGTTTGAGGTAGAACTTTATTGTCTCTGGCTTCTTTAAATGTTGCTAATAAAAGAGGAGCTAACATGATTGAATTTTTTTTATAAAAACCAGTATGGTAGCCATCAGGACCTAGTGCTTTCTAACTCTGAAGTGAGTTTATAGTGTCTAGTAGTTTTGATAGTGTCAGAAGTTAATCCAATTCCTCTGCACTTAGAGTATCTAGCTGTGGTATCCATAATGTATAAAAACGCATTGGATTGAGTCTTTTATTCCTTAAACTGAGTAGAATGTAATGACTTATAGTAGTCTCTAAATATGTGCATTACATTTTTATTGCCAATAATTCTATCTCCATCTGTATTGGTGATTACTGATATTGCATTGCGAACTTCCAGCTTGTGGATTTGTTGAGCTAAGATCCTATTAGCCTTCTCTCTGTGTACATATTAATGATATCACAATTTAAAAATGTGTTGTTCTGTTTCTTTTGTTGTCAGAATGCTGATTAACTCTGCCCATCACTTTTACACTCTACCAGAAGAAGCTCTATAAGTTTTTAAGTAAACATCCTAAGTATGGCTATAATAAGATTCAATCTAATTAAAATACTTAAATGGATAAAAATTGATAAAATTGTAAACAATCTTCCAGCATCTTTTTTGAGTCAATAGTGAAAACATCAAATTCAGAATTAATAGGTAGGGATTGTGATGCCTCACATGTCCGCAACCTTGGCATTACCTATTTCCGGTATCAGTACTCATGTACCAAGGATGGACTAGGACAATGAGGACACAAACTGCATGACTGGTGCAAAAAGTGCTTAGTGCAGTTTATTCAAACAGAGCAGTGTGCAAGAAAATGTACAGTGCAAATTCATCGATAAATTATCCATATATTATCAAGTGATCCTGTATGAGATTAAATCAATAAATAAATCTGAAAGAATTTTAAAATCAAGACTAAAACACAGAGTTAAAATCGTGTTGCATCTCTCTCTCTCTCTCTCCCTCTTTGAGCTTTAGTGCATTCCTGTCCTCCGCTTCCTCTGATTACTGCCTTGCCTTTGCTCCAACCACCTCAGTCATTCTCCGCAGGGATGCCCATAGCCCAACTCCGTCATCCCACCACCAACCCTCACTGTCCATGAGACAATCCTTGAAGTTTTCAGCCCACCTCTGGAACACCATTCCTCTGTCTCCCTGCCTGTCCACCTATCCACCACACCAGCTTGATCCTTCTGTTCGTTAAACTTTCTCCAAATTATTTTTCTTGATCTTCTCCTTCATTTTTTCTTTTCATTCCTCTCTTTCCTGTCCTGCTCAGATCCTTTTTATACTTTGTGGTTGAAAGTGCTTGCCTCAGCAAATGTCAGTGAGTAATGGCTGAACTGATTGTGTTTGCAGATGAACAAGCAATCAGCTGTTTTCCCCATTGAACACACCATGACTGCATGGCTTTCTCACAAGCCTGAGCTTAACTGTTTACATAACAAAATCAAACACTGCCATGGAGACCCCTGATGCTCTTTACCACATGGGCACTGTCTCTTTCATATAGTTGCCGTCTTAGGTCACAATTTATTTTAAATTATCACCAAGCCTTGTGTGTAATTTAGCAATAGATCATGCATAACTTTTCATTCTAGGATAGTATACTTTGTAACTTTTAAATTTACTATTAGACTTAAATAATGTAATAATAATACTAACTTATTTTCAATTAGCATTTAAAAGTAATAGTGGTGTAACACAAATATTGAAATAACAGGCTTAGCCCCTCTGTACTGTATATGTAAGGTTTTAGCAGTAGTGAAGACTAATCAATAACACGTGCATACTGTGGTCTGTGTTTTTTAAACTCATAAATTGTGTTTTTGACTGGTATCATACATTGCTTCCTTTTCATTTATACTTTACAGTACCTGCCTGCTTTTTATTTTCATTATTATGCTGCAAGAAAACTATTTCTTGAGCTATTCTTAGAGAACTGCTGAGAAAGTCCTTTGTTTCCAAAAATGTCTAGTGGTTTTGGGCCTGCAACGCCTAATTAGACAACAGGTGATTTATTGAAATGAAAAGTATAATTTTAAAGTAAAAAAAAAAAATGTTATCATAATCTTGCTTTTGAGTACCACTCAACCACTAAATATGATGAACCACAATAACTAGTGACCAGCTCAATGATGGAATTTTTGAATTGCAGACCTCCACAATTTATGTCTTTATCTGTCAACAGCAAAGGAAATGGACTAGGTAAGGAAATGAAAAATAATAAGCAGTAGGGAGAAACCATCAACCTAAACATGAAATAAAAATTGTAGTCAAATTATTCTGGGAAAAGTCTAAATTTGTAAGTTGAGTAAAACATCAAAACAGAAGTTGTGCATTGAACAATTTATCCCTAATCTTGGACAACTCCAACTCATACTGATGCAGCATTAATGTGCCTCATTACAAAAATAAGCACAAAATAAATTCAAAATACCACAGTATAATAAGAAATACAGCTAAATACAACATTATTATTTATTTTGTGATTGGTTTTTGTTGACATTGTGGGTAGTTTGTCACCATTTTGTCCTTTTGTCAGTACTTTAAGGAGAACCTCCCTTCACAATGAATTTCCCAATCTCAAACCTGGTCAACTCATGCAGCAAATACTACCTACTGAACACATAAAATTATCATGAATCAGAAATGTGGTTTATGCTACTGTACATAATGAACGTAATTCAACTTTATGCAAATAGCAGTAATGTACTAAATTAACACAGGTATTCATACTCGTCTATTTTTGTAATGTCTGTATTGTTTCAGCCACTATGCACTCTTATGTAACTACAGAACTTCACCATTCATTCTCACCAAAGGCACAGTGAAACCTTGTTCATCAGTCTAACCTTATTGACCAGTCAGGCATGAGACTGAGCAACGCAGACTATAAACATCAAACCACAAAAAAACTAGTTGCGTATCAATTAAATTCAGAAACAACTTTTTCCTGCATTGTTTCCAGCACTACCAGGATAGACTTCCTGAAGTGGGAAAATATAAAGCTGTGAAATATGTCTGTAAAATATAGGTATAAAGTGTTTTTCTTTTTTTTTTTTTTTTTCTGTTGGGATCCAATTGCAGTACACCATCAAGCATATAAACAATAATAAAAGTTATGAGTAGTAAATCACATTAAAATAACATTAATAAAATTATTTTGCATTTGCAATCCAGCAAAACAGTACAATCAACAATAAGTTAAATGTAACGCTCCAGCATCTGTTAGTTGATCAGAATTATTTTCAAATGATAGACAGAATTATACTTTAAAAATAACACACTGTACAATTAAACTAGGGAAGAAATTCTGTTTCATTTATTTGAAAAGCTTTAGTAATTTGTTGGATTTCCATAAAGGCAGAATTGTTAAGACAGGTGCACGTAGAATTAATAAGCAGAAGCATGAGCAAGGGAAGATGTGTGATGTCCGAAGTTGCACTGCACCAGATAACCTTGTCTACCGAGGAAAACTTTCAACAAAATTATGCATCAAACCAAATAATAAAATTGGTTTGAGATTACCCTTGGATTTCCTGTCTCTTACTGTTTAAACACAGTTAATAAGGCAATTAGTAGGCTGAATTCTTTTTCAAGCACCCCTATCCCCAGATAATATGGACAAATAAGCCATTCTGTCTCACAACTGTTAAGAATAAGGTAGCTCAATGAGGCAGTGCGCCACACTGCCAATATGAAATATTTCAAAAGAAGTTGTGCAACCAGAACATGAACATACTGCATGAACATGTGCAGCAAGGAAAAGTGATAGGAGAGAATTACGCTCATGCAATTTGTTTTTTATAGAATGGAAGCACAATCAGAACATTTTTTCTTTAAATCTTGCAAATTAAATTGCATGGCTTGACAATAGGTCACTTTTATATCATAATGGTAATTTATGATTGCATATTGTAATCATCTGTGGTGGGCTGGCGCCCTGCCCGGGGTTTGTTTCCTGCCTTGTGCCCTGTGTTGGCTGGGATTGGCTCCAACAGACCCCTGTGACCCTGTAGTTAGGATATAATGGGTTGGATGATGGATGGATGGATGGATATTGTGATCATAATGTATAAACTTTAAAGCCTTGTGGAGTATTGTGTTTTGGCCAAAAAATACATTAATGATTTGTTTATAACTTTTTTTGCAAGATTATTAGCACTAGCCAAACAGCTTACACTGGTGCTAAATAAGGAAGACTTGTCAGAGTACAGAAAGGTTTGAAGCAGTATATTGTACCACTTTGTTCCTATTCCATACCCTTCTCCTTTGTAAAGAGGTGTGACAGAGACCATGAAGATAATATTTATTACCAGCATAGGTGCTCAATTGAAAAATAATTCTATTCAAACTTTTACATGCTTATTTGCAACTTATCAAAAGGTTTATTAAAAGTTTATACCACCTCTTTTATTCTGATTGAAATTACATTCTAATTGGATGTAGTGTAATTACTCTGTATTGACTGCAATGTCTACATGAAATTCTACTCTGAATGCAATATTAGACCAATTATTTCACTACATGTAAATGTAGCCACAGTGAAGTCAAAGTGTTTGCAAAATGTACTGTTTAATTGCTTTTATATACCATACAGCACATATCACATATGGACTAATTGATAATATTTCTGTTTTAAAAGATATTTTTAGTTTATACATTGATTTTTCATCCAGCGAGTTTATATTTAACAATCCACTAAGACCATGCAATTGAACAAAGGTTGATTTCAAAAGTCAGATAAACTGTTACCAAAATTGAAATGCTAAACCATGAACAGAGAACTTCCAGGAGTCAGTAATTAAAAGACATACTGTGACCAAAACCTAAATACTAAACATTTCATGAATTTGAAATGAGAATTGCTTGAGGGTGTTAACCAAAAATATTAATTATTGAAAGCACACTCACCAAACTTTGTACCCATAATCTCAAAAGTTGCACTGAATGTGGTGCAGGTATATAAAGCTTAGCATCAGTGATGTGGTGTATTGTGCACCATGGAAGTTAAACCCCTCGTCCTCAGAACAGAGCCATTAAATGTTGGAGGTTACAAAAAAGCAAAGATGGTAGCATAGTTAATTTTAAAAAATCATGATAATAAATATCATCTTTTAACGTTCTCTAAGTAACAAAATGTCTGAATTTGTAACTTAAGGAAACTCTTAAAATAATGAGATCAGACCAAAATAAAATAAACTCTATTCTACATAAATAAACTCTGTTCTCTCTAAATAAAGTCAGTTCTACATAAACCTTTTTATCAAATGTGTATAGATTTATAAAGTGGTTATTGTCACATTTACAGAGTACAGTAAAACTCGTATGTGCTAATGAACATGAAACACACCACTAAACTTTGTTGCCATGATTAGTGTGTTAACAACTGATTAGTAAGAAAAATCTCTAAAAATTCTAAAGACTGATGCAAAGATAGGTTTGTACTCTTGTGACCCACGCCAGACCCACAGATCCTCAATTACAATGACCTGTACACCTTCTGACCGACATACAGCCAAATGGTGTGCTCCAAATGGAGGTGTTAGTTAGCACGTAACTGTACTGTATTTGAACATTTACATTTTTATATGTTTCTATATATGGGGAAATGCACATAAAATTTAAAAGTACAGAAATATTATAAAAGCAAAATCTACTTCTCACATGGAGTACAGTATAATAATGCTACTTCATGTGCAGTGGATAAACCAGTCAATAAATATCAAAAATTCAGCTACCAGACAAAGCAGAATGATAAAATAGAAAATGTAAAAGATTCACAGTACACAAGCAGCAATCACGGAGGTCTTTGTACATTTTTTACTTTGTATTCCACTATGCTTATGAGTTTTTGCCCGAGGGACTATATGACACATTGTGATTTAACTTTGCATTTCACTACACCTGAGGTAGTTTACCTGAGGGACTGTAAAAAGCAACTTGTGATTCAAGCAAGGTCATTTTATCTTTACTTTTCTCCTGGCAACTTTTTCAGATTCCTACAGTTTTACACATGTGAATATTCTCATTGAGGAACTCCAAAACTCCATGGAATGCAAAGAAGTTTTCTTTCATTTTTCTTTTATTTACTCCAGGAACATTACTCATGTTTTTCGATTAATCTTTCATTTGGAAAGTTTTTTTTTTTTATTAGCAGTCAAAACAGAAAGTTTGACAAAATAATCAGGAAAAGTTTGTATGTGTAAAATATATACCAGAAGTAGAATTTTTAACTTGATTATTTCATCAGATTCTGCAATGTTATGACTCCTTTACTGGAATACTCCAACACTCGTTTCAGTGGCTTTCCTTATTGAAGCATCAACAAAAAGCAGAAAATTCAAAATGTGTTTGCCAAAGTTCTGGAGCCTCATGCATAACGCCATGCGAAGAATTCACACTATAACATGATGTAAGCACAAAAGCCGAAATGTGTTTACGCACAGAAAAATCCAGATGTAGGAATCTGTGCGTACTCCAACTTCCATGTTCTTCCGCTCCATAAATCCCGGTCAGCGTGAAAAGTAACGCACGTGCACGCGCCTGCTGTCCCGCCCCAATTCCTCCCAGAATTACGCCTCTTTGAATATGCAAATCAATATAAATAGCCCTTAAGCTCAGCGTTCTGTGGAAAGACAATCGGAAAAGCACAGGGGAAAATATAAGAATTTCAGCGAATACCAAGTGGAGGCAAAAAAAAAAACATACTATTTGTTGATTTAAACAGTGGTATAAACAACAAAAGGAAGCTGATCAACTGACATAGTGTGTCGGAGAAACTCGAAAGCTCAAGTTCACAAAGTCGCACGGTGCCCGAAATAACAAAAGAAGTTGTCAGATATCAAAGTCACCGTGAAAAGGCGAGTTGTAGCCCACCATTTGAGTGTCATATAAAAGCTTATTAGGGTACAGAGAAAAAAAAGGCATACAGTAGGAAAAAAGCACAAAATGTCAACTTCAATCTCGAAATTTCCACTTTAATTACATAGTTTATTTTGTCATTAAAGTAGAACATCATAAACTTCATCTTAAAATCGTTTAATTAACCAGTTTCTCAAATCACATTGTAATTAAAGTAGCACGTTAAATGCTTTGTTTTGTATTTGATCTTTTGCTCTATGTGTGTGAATCACTACGTGCTTTCTCTTTCTCTGACAGGACACAGAATCCATTGCATTCTCTGAATAATTAAAATACTGAGATGTATACGTGATATCTTTTTCATGATGATAGGAGTTAAAGCATGTTAATAAACAGGGGAACACGATGCGTGATTGTGCACGACCTTCGATGAAATTATTGTAGCAGTACTGTCTCTTTCAAACGTACCAACCTCCAATTCCTGTGCTTACTTTTCTTTCTCCAAATACCCAATCGCCACACAGTCAGCTCTGTAATAGACGTTAGGCCATCTGTAAGCTTACAACGACGATTCTTGAAAACTTTTAAGGAACATTGAAATATCTTTGTAGTACATGTTTAATTATTCTATCCATCTATCCTTCCAGTGTCGCGTCAGCCCCAGTAAGAATACAGCACAAGGTAGGATCAATCCGTGAACTAGCTAGCACTGCGGAACTGTGTCCTCACGTGTTTAATTATTAACAATACAGATTAGTTAAATGAAGTTAAAGTTTTATCTATATAATATAATCAACATATTTTGCTGCATTTCATCTTAAAAATGATATCATCATCATATGTAAATACGCACTTTATAAAATGGCGCAAGTTGTGCAATATTATAACTGTAGTCCAAGTTTACAGTGAGGTGATTGTACTTATAAGTACAAACAGTTCTACAAGGAGCAATTGATTGAGTGCGTTTATAGTTCTTGGGATGAAACTGTTTCTGTACCACGAGGTCTGTACAGGAAAGGCTTTGAAACGTTTTACCGTGGCTGAGGCAGCATGTGCTTGATGCTGTACACCGATAATTCTCTTTCTGATCAGCTGCTGCTGTGATTTCCCACTCAGATACAGTGATATAAATGCTCCAAGTGGTGCAGTGACAGTGATATGGAAAAAGATGATCCGCTGTGGCAACCCTTAATGGGAGCAGCTGAAAGAAGAAAAAAAAGGTGCAGTGAGAGTAACAACGCTAAAGCAGTTATGGTATTTGGAATACTATGGCTATTCCCTGGACCATTATATTGTTACAAGTTAATTACAATCAGATGCATTACACTAATAAACAATATGCAGTTAGTTTCAGTGTATTTATAAAGCCTCAGCAGGAATGTGGATCTAAAAAATAAAGAGCAACCACACAGGAACAGTACCACTGCTTTGATGCTGGGTGCCGCCAGTCTGCAAAACCGAGCGGAGAATTTGCGTACGACAGGGTATGAGGTACCGTGGAAAAGTGCGTGGCTTTACGCGAAGTGTAGGTTTTATACATCGCGATTTGAACGTGGAAACGTTCTTACGCAACATTTCTGTGCGTACGCACCGTTTATACATGAGACCCCTGATATGGACCAAGAATAATGAAAACATTGTATATCATAGGAGTATAATCGGAGTTATTTTATTCTGCTTCTTTTCCTTATTGTCCAGCAATTATTATAAATAGATACTGAAAAAGGAAACACTCAAACTGTGGCAGAACCTGCCTCGATTTTTAAAGGTGGTTGAATGGGACTAGCTGTAAACTAGCTGCAGTAATAAATCTTTTGTTATTATTATTTCACAGGGTCTCGTTTCCTCACTCTTGTAGGGCCCTTTAAAGTTTGTTGAGATAAGCGCTGCTCCACAAATGCTATTTCTTATGCATTCAGCATGTGCTGCATTCCATACACCATTGTTTCTCAACCCTTATGGGCCCACGACACAATTTTGCGTTTTTTAACTCTTTAACAACCCACTAGCAGCAAATGCAACCCACCCCCTTGGTGAAATGAGTGTGACTGGGGGTTCCCCTTGATGAAGCAAACTCACTTAGAAATTCAGTTTAAAGAAATTATGAGAAGAGGCAGATGGTTTCCGAGAGCAGATGGCTGAAATCATCTCCGATCTTTACAATAATATGTTCAACATGGTGTAAGAAGTAAATATCCTCAAAGGGATAAAGGGACCACAAAATGAAACCACTAGACATAAACCAAACTTGCTTGGGAATCTGGGTAAAAAGCTCAATCTTTTCAGTTAGCATTCGTAAATTGAGTTTAGATAATCAAATATATTGTAAGAATATACAGATTTCTGCACTTATTGATTGCAGAGCAGCAGAGAAGTTTATTAGTGCATTATTATTAAAAACTTGGGATACGTCCCATAACCTTGACAGTAAACCTGCGACCCGTTTTGGTCAATGGGAAAGCAATTGGAATATATTACTTCATCACTGCAGTTTCAAATGGAGTTATTCCATAAAATAGTATTAACTTCTTTTTTTGTAAACCCATCCTCAGATTCATAGCTTATTTTAGGTCTCCCCGACTATGCAAGTATAATCCCATAATTCATTGGAAAAATTGGAGTAAGAAATGTAAGAATAAATGTCTAGATGTTCAATTACAGCCAGTGATATATAAGAATTTAAGAAATCTGACAAACGAGATGAGACAATTCAGGCCATCAAACTCATTTGTTTAGCTAATAGCTAAGCTTCCCTTGTATCTCATCTAGATACTTCTTAAAGGTTGTTAAGATTTCTGCTTTAATTGCATGGCTCAGTAATTTGTTCCATATTCCCACAAATCTTCACATAAAGAAATGCTTTCTGGCTTCAGTTCTAAATGCACTTCCCCTTAAGTTCAATCATTATCTTCAATTGTGTGATTCACTGTTAAAATGACGGGTGATTTTTGATCAAATAAACCTTCCTAATGAGTACTATAACTTTCAGTACAAATTTAGTAAGAGTCTTTCACAAAAACTTTCCTTTTATATCGCAATTGTGACTTCCCAAGGCTAACATTTATGCACTGACTCGTCCTGAAACCCAAGAAATGGAGGAATACATTACAAAATGGGGTGATAATTGTTCCGTCTTGTGATCCAGAGGGAGAGGGTTTTTTCTTTGTTGACAAAAGGGTAATGGGTTAAACTATTCATCATCTTTTTCTTCTTTCGGCTGCTCCCGTTAGGGGTTGCCACAGCAGATCATCCAAAATTGTTGTCCGCATATTGATTTGGAAAAATTTTAAACCAAATACCCTTTCTGGTTAAAAAATTGATTATAGAAAATTGAATCATTAAACCCTCAAAAAAAATATTTTTTTCCACTTCTTTTTTGCTTAATCAAAAAACAGGCTTCACGATCTTCTCCAAGTTAGATTGCAGCAGTGCGTACAATGAAATCAGAATTTCAGACAGAGATGAATGGAAAACTGGTTTTAACACTACTGTATTGGCCTTATGAATACCATATGTCATATAAGCTGGCCAATGCATCATCAGTTTTTTCAAATATTTGTTAATAATATATTAATGGATGTTCTGGATGATGTCTTGGCATGTATTGATGATAGTTTGATTTTCTTAAACAATCTGTAAACTAATATATAATGTCTGTGAAGTACTGCAATATACGAGTTACTTTGTTTGTGAAGTGCTTCATAATCATGCATTTCCTGTTTATCAAGTACTAGCTGTCCCCCGCAGCTCCGCCCGCATAGTAGTGAAACAGGATAAACATTAAAAATCAACAGAAAAACAAAATGTAATACAGGTCAAATTCCATTACAATGAATATCGTTACAATGAAATTTTCATTACAATGAAGTATTTTTATGGTCCTGACAGTTTCCCCATACAACAGAGTCTATATAAATCTTTTTACTATGAAATACATTCAGCAGATACTTTCATTACAATGAAGTGGCCAAAAGACCTTGAAGTGCCTGAATAAATCGTCCACAGAGCAGTCAAGAGAATGAATCATCCACAGAGCAGTGAGTTCTGTGGTTGCAGCTTATTTGTGTACAATGATCCCCAAACAGAAACATTGTAAATTTTTCTCTCTTTTCGAACTATCCTCGTACTGTTTTTTTGCTGTGTTTGTTTTCTGTGGTTTTCAGTGATATCTTTTGCTTATTGCTCGTCAACATTTGAAAAACATCCATTGGAATTTAACTCATTGTCACCCCAGACACAAAAAATGACAATAGTTCACATTAGAAAAAAAACTTAACATTTTTGTGGTTCTCAATTCCGGCAAAAAGAAAAAAAGTTGTTGCCAATGAATTTGGAATTTCTCCATCAACTTTCTTGAAAGACCATGCAAAAATAGAAGAGAAATCTTGGGTTGCAAACCTTGGACCTCAGCGCAAATGTTTGCGAACTGCTGCATTTCAAGTCGTGTCAAAGGCAATTTTTATGTGGTTCAGTCAAGAAATATTCCTATTATGGGAAACCCATTCAAGAAAAAGCAAAATCACCATCTATCTCCTTCGGCCACGAAGATTTTACTGCCAGCTAGGGTTGGGTAATTTACTTTTGGGATTGTTTTGGAATTGCAGTCAAAGCAATTTGTGGAGAAGAATCTGCAGTTCCGATTGAAAAGGCAAATGAATGGGGTGCAGATGAAATCAGTTAAATCATTTCACCTTATGAGCCTGAATACATCTACAATGCTGATGGGACTGGAATCTTCTACCAGCTGCTACCGCAACACACTTTAGCACTCAAAGGTGAGCCATGCACAGGAGGAAAAAGAGTTCAGAAACCTCACAATACGAAGAAGAAGAAAAGGAAGATTCTGCTTCTGATTGATAACTGTGCTGCCCACAGCATGCTTCCTCATTTAGATAATGTTTGCATTGAGTTCCTCCCACCCAATTGCATGGCAGTGCTTCGGCATTTGGATTTGAGCATCATTTGCACTCTGAAAATGTATTATCGCAAGGAAATGCTGAGAAAAATTCTCGTCAGCATAACTTGTAGACAGAAAGAGATGAAAATTAACTTGAAAGAAGCTATTGAAATGATTGCAAACACTTGGATGCAAGTTAAAGAAAGCACTATAGACACAAATACAGAATGTCACTACTATGAAATTTTCATTATAACAAAATATATTTTTTAGGTCCATGGCACTTCATTGTAATGGAATTTGACCTGAAATTTGTATTGAGAAGAATTTATATTGATAGCTTTTGTATCCTAGGGCCTCCTAATATACAATATTTTTGGTTTTGCTATGGGGGTGACAATGTAGCTGTGATCTCTTTCCCAAAAATATGAAAAGTTGGCAAGTATCTCTGGCCAAGAGGAAGGTAGGTACACTCCAACATCAAATGTTGCCACTGTATCTGATCGTGTTCAGCTTTGATGGGAGAGTATCCTCCACATGGGCAGAAGAGCATGTAGCCGTGATATCTCTGCCATTTAGCAGGTACCCTCTAAAACATATGTAGCTGTGATCTCTCTCTCAAAAAAGTCAAATGTTACTCTTTAACAATCTCTAGATGATAATGTCTGCTGAACAAACTGATATCACTAGCTAAGTGGAGGCAAGGTACATTCGTACACATGGCAAGAGGTAGAGCGACTTGAACAGAGGCTGGCGTGTGAGTGAGGATGGTCCAGCCCGGCTTCCTACTTCTGAGGTACCACCTCCCAACCCCCCACCCCCCCCCCTGTCTCTCGGATTCACTCGAATAAATTGGTGCCGCAAACCAAACTTTAATACTTAGTGCAATGAGCAAAGTTGCAAAAACAACTGGAATGTTCAAGCAAATTATAGAAAAAAAACACAATCTAAATCTGTTAAGTAATTCTCTCATGAAAAGCGGACAGACAGACATTAGATTTTATATATAGAGAGATTATTTTTGGTATACAGTATACAGTAAAATTACACAAAAGGTGTTAGCCATAGATCAAGTCAACGTCTCAGAAATCTTAAATTGTAAAACATCTAGCAGTGTCAATCGGTTTTAATATTTTGTAGTGTTTGCTACTGTAATTACTATGGAAAGTCCATTAGAAAGTTGTGTTTGGTTATGTCTCCTGTTACATGTCTAACAAAGAAATCAAGGAAAAAATTTGCATGGACCTTGGATGAAGAAGAGGTTTATAATAAGTTAAAGTTCTTGTCCACTGCAGCCCCCATTATGAGACACCCTAATCATTCTTAAAGTTAACGTGTCTAGTATTGGGGTGGTAGTTATTCTATCACAAAAATATTGAAATGGAGACCAAGTTCACCCATGTTCCTTCTTTTCTAGGAAACAATATTTTCTGGAGCAGAAGCAGGAAGTTGGTAATTGTGTGCTTTTAGGTATTACATTAGTCTTTTAGTAATAGAGGCATTGGCTTGAAGATCCCAAATATCTGTTGGTGATTTATACGGGAGATAAGAATTCAATGTATCAGAAATCAGCTAAGCATCTTAATGCCTGTAAAGCAAATTGGGGTTTATTTTTTGGTTTAATTTGTAATTTCTTGTAAGTCCGGTAAAAGAAACAGAAAAGCAGATGATCTTTCTTGCATTTATGAACCAGATAATGTGAAATAAGATCCTACATGTATTATTCTCCCAGAAAAGTTTTTAGGAATAAAGGTTACTGCTCCAATACAAAATTTAGAAACCTTCGAAGCCCAATCATTATATCCTCCAATAATCACTTTGCTGAGAGATATTTATTATAATCCTCCTAAAGCCAGGTGTTAGACTGGACTCATGAGTTTAATATGTTTGGCAACCCGGAAACATCTTAAACTTTAGGTAATTTGAAGAGATACTTTACATGGAAGAATATACAAAAATGCACAAGGGAGTATGACTTGACTTGTGGAGTTTGTTGTAGGCCCAAATCTACTCGGGGTAAACCTGTAAGATTGTTGCAATCTATTCCTTACTTTTCATGCCCTTAAGAAGCTATTTAAATAGACTTCTGTGGTGGTAGATTGCTCTTCTAAACAGGCATGTTTTATTCTGTCAAAAAAGCTTCTGTCAGTTCAAGCACTTTAGTAAATGTTTCTTTCTAATATTGTATGTTTACATGGCTTTCACACGTTTACTATTTCTGACTAGGGTGATCAATTTATATCAAGATTTTGGGAGGTATTCTGTGAGAAATTGAGGTGTACAATAAAACTGACTATGGGTTATCACCTTCAAGAAAATGGGCAAATGGAAAGGGTTAACCAAGATCTTGAAATATTTCTGAGATGTTTAAGTAATTCAAGATAGGATAACTGGAGAGACTTGCTGCTGTTGACAGAATTTTCAAGAAATGTTTTTTACCACTGTGGTATAGTGGGTCCACAGCTCACTGAGCAAAGGCCATTTTAAATAAATAATCACCGCACCCAAAGCGGCTTCGTGAGGGGGGCGTTGTTGTAGCGAGCCGCGGGACGCTCGGGGTTGTGGGCGTTTCTCACCGAGTGCACAGGTGAGGAACTGCCCACATCCGTGATTGCTCCCGTGGCTAATGCTACAGCTGTCATGGCCCCTCGTCATTTAAAAGAAGCGCGAGTCGGTTTTGGGGGTGGAGAAAAAAGAACGAAAGGAGAAAGAGATCAGAAAAAGAATGAAGGAGAAGGAAGAGAACGGAGGTTAGAGGGAAGGAGGAAGCAGGCGAGCAAGTCGGTGCAGGAGGAAGCAGGCGAGCGAACGTTCGCAGGCAGCTGAAGGCAGTCTGGGTGTTTGGCCGACACCCGGGAGAAGTGGTTATGGTCACGCCCGCAGAAGTTTATTTTCGCAGGGCGGGAGTGACCGGGAAAGCGCAGGACTCTCCGTGGGAGTTAGCGGGAGTCGGGACTTGGGACGCAGCGTCCCTAACGTGAGAGCCTTGGCCGTTAAGGGATTCCCAAGTCGCTGTCTGGAGGAGCCGACCGGAGCCAAGGATCGGTGAGGCAACTGACAGCAGTAGCAGTAGTAGATGCAGGAAGAAGGTCAGCTGCAGAGTGAGCGTCTCCCTTGTTGCCGGGCCCTGATGGGTGAAGCAAGAGGGACGCTAGTTTTAATTGAAGGCACCGGACTTGTTGTTGTTTTAAAGACTGCTTCCTGTAGGAACATTTTAACCTCATCGGTTTTAAAGGATTGTTTTTTTTCTATTTAGTGTTTTAACCTCCACGTTTTCATTTTATGGATCATTTATTTATTTATTGAAGAACTTGAAGCACTGCACTTTACTTTATGGACACTTTGTTTTTGTTTGTTTTAATAAAAGCACTGTTGCACATTTCAACCACCCCCTTGCTTAGATGTTATTGCCTTCGCTGACTAGCTCATCGGTAACATTACCGACGGTGTTGGGTTCGAGCTTCCTAAACAGCAGATGGGAGTGTGGAGCCAGAACCCACATCGTCACAACCACTCAACACAGAAGATATCACCTTTTAAATGTTTGTATGGATTTCATCCTCACCTACCTGGACCTTTCTTCAGTTGCATCCGCAATACTCAAGAGTAGCAGAGTATCCTAAGTCATTAAAGAGTACATGGCAGCTGGATAGTGGGGATTTGAAGATGGCGGGTTTAATTGCCAAGCACTTTGCAGACCATAAGAGTACATCAGCTCAGATTACTAGGTTTGGCAGAATGTTTGTGAAATCTGCTTGAGGCTTCTATCCCATAAAGTGCCATCACATTATATAGGAGATTATGTAATAAGAAGGTGTGTTTCACTTTGTCTGACTACTTTAAGTTCCATTTTACATGTCATATGCCCTGTTTAAAACCTGTTGGTTAGAGTCATTATTCAAGCAAAACTCCTCCTCCACCTTTAACAGTGGATGAGGAGTTTGAAGTTCCATCTACGTTATATTTGTGTCGTTGGGGTAGAAGTGTTGACTACTTTGTGTAATGGAAAAGGTATTGGCCAAAGGATCACTCTTGGGTACATTCTGGTGATATTCATGCTACTAATTTGTTATTAAGATTTCATAAAAGATTACTTGACAAGACCAATGGGCATGTTCGGAGACACCCTAGAAAGAAATTTCCTGAGGTTTCATCTGGGTGTCATTTCTGAGGTTTTCAGAATTCATTGCTGTAGTAATTTTCTTGATTGAAGCCCAATTTTTATTTAATGTTTCCTTTTATATCATTTTGTTTTGACGAAGGGCAGCACCATTTTGTCGATCCAATCATTATGATGAGAGTGCTGGTTGTTAGAAGTGTGGCCTCTAGGGTCACAACATCAAGGGATCATTACTGAAGCATTAAAAGGTTGTGACTGATGGTGAACTTTCTATCCTAGTTTTGTATAACATACTATGATTTACAATTCACTTTACTTTTGATCTCTGGCTCTTGAAATTACTTTGTTCCTTCACTTTGATTTTTCGTTTGGGATTTGGTTTTGATCACTGTCCTATTGACTTCCGGTTTTGACCTTCACTTTGTTTTTAGTCAAAGTCAAAGTGAACTTTATTGGCATCTCAACCATATACAAGTATACAGATAGACGAAATTACGAAGCTCAGGGTCCACAGAGTAACAACATGATGTGCAAATAATAAATTAAAAAATTAAATTTAAAATTAAAATACAAACAAGACAAGACATTGTGCAAAGACAAGACAAAGAAGTAGCAGCAATATTGACGTGTAGTTAGCAATATAAACATTGATGCAATGTATGGTATTTGCAATCTAGATACATAAATATAGTCAATAGATATGTAATATAATAAATAAATAAATAATAGATATAGATAATACAAAAATTATTAGTGTATGATAATAGTTGTTTTAGACATGTGTAAACAATGAAAGGTCAGAATGTTTCACAGCTGAAGGATATCAAGAGTGTCCAAATACTTAAAGGTCAATATGAGATTTTCAGTTCTTTTCTACATGCCCACTCGTCTTTGCAGGAAAGTAGCTTGCATGTATAAAAGTTCTGTTTTTAGAGGTGGTTGAAGCAGTGTGGAAGATCCCAGGGGGCAGCATGGTGTTAAGGAGTCTGATAGCTTGGGGGTAAAAACTCTCCTGCAGCCTGGTAGATCTGGCTTTGATGCTGCAGTATCTTTTCTTGGATGGCAGAAGTGTGAAAAGTCCAAGTGAGGAGTGTAAGGGGTCCTGCACAATGCTGCAGGCCTTGCGGACACTGCATTTGTAAAATATGTCCTGTAGTGAAGGGAGAGGCACCCCAATAATGTTCTCTGCTGTCTTCACTATTCTTTGCAGGTGCTTGCAGTTGGATATGTTGCAGTTGCCATACCAGACAGTGATGCAGCTGGTCAGAACACTCTCAATTGTGCCTCTGTAGAACATGGTAAGGATGGAAGGGGGAAGACTTGCTTGCTTCAGCCGCATCAGGAAGTGTAGTCTCTGCTGGGCTTTCCACGTAAGTTCCTCAGTTATAATCACACCGAGGAACTTGGTACTCCTAACAGTCTCCACATCTAAACCGTTGATGCTGAGTGGAAAAGAGGCAGTATGTGATTTAGACTGTATTCTTTCTCCTGATCCTCACTGTCTCTTTTTGACTGCTTGGTTAAGTTATTACAACAACAGAACAATCCATGAACGATATATTTAACTTTCTCCTCTAAGAACCTTAATATTTTGGTTTGTAATTCTTTATTGATGTCCGTATCATTGAGTGAATCAAGGAAGACAAATCTCCATAGGTTGAGGCATCAGTTTGTCTAAAATATATTCCAATGAATGAACTGAGATCAAAACAGTAGTCAAGGAACCAAGCAAAACTGAACATAATCAAAACTTGAAAATGTTGTAATAAAAAGAAATAATGAGAACAGAGTAAATAAATTGTACTGACATGTATAGTCCAATGTACCCCAGACGATACATGAAATAGGCTCCAGTCAAAATTTGACACCTGGAGCTTTGAAAAATCTAAAACCAAAAAATGAAGTATAAAATACCAGAACTAAGCTCCAATAAATTATTAGAATGGCTTATTAGAAATTCACTGGGAGCTTAAGTACTGGATTCTGTGAAAGAGGTGGAAACCAAGTGTAAATGACATGACTCTTCCACAAAAACGCTTTGCCACTCTGTGAGAAACCAATTATTTTAACACAGCAAAGACCAATTTAGAGTGGTTCATTAAATAATTTTGTTAAACTAATTAACTACCATGTCATTATTCACCCTCTGAACAACTTTCATGCAGCAGTTCAGAATCTTTACAGGAACAAGGAAAAAAGCCATTAAAGAGTATAAACAGAGCAATGTCTTCATATTTATCATTCCATCAAATCACACCATGATAAGGTTATTGACATAGATATTGACCAGGATAACTGGTTTTGCCAAATATGTATTTACTAAAAATGTTTACCTTTCAATAATTATTTACCAAAATAATTTGTGTAGAATGTAGCTGTAATCCCGAACCTGATTTTTTTGCCTTAATGGTATGAACACTTATCAGGGCAGTCTCATAAGCTGTTTTTAGGTTTGCTGTCATAGCGTGTCTGCTCTTATGTGCTTTAAAGAAAATAGAAGAAGAGCAACATACTACAGTGCACATAAATAACCACTTAAACAAATACAGGTTTGCTCATAAGTGAAGCATTGAAGATTCATGCCCATAACAATGTCTATATTTAATACAGTATGTGTTCCAACCATTTTCTGATACTAATTTTTGATTTTGCCATTTTTTCCCAATATTGTGATTATGCAAAAATATTTCTTGGCAGAGAAATATATGCAAATGGAGTAGGTATGCTTAGGATATAATTTCTTTCCTGAATTCTGGGTAATTCTGGGTAATGTGTGTTCTGCACATTGGCTATTGATTTGTCCTGGAACCAAGGCAATTCTACACAGGCAATCTGCTTCATACTTACTGTAATACTCTAGGGCCCTATGCTTTCCGCTATGCGGAAAGCACAGACGGAATCACAGAATTAACGCATAAAAATGGATTTTAGACTTAAAAATGGAAATGTGCCGAATTTAGTGACTGAAGTTGTGACTGTTACAAAACTTCCCAATAAATTAAACAAATGAATAATCTGTAGTTCTATCATTCAGATACTATTTTCTAGTTTGTTTTTCAAGCGAGCGCAGTTCTTTGTAGAAACTGTTTGTGGACGTGTTTCCTGTATGTTTTTTCGTTAAAGGCACGCAAATTAGCTAGGTGCATGAGACAGAAATGTCAAAGCGAGCAGTATCAGATACCGTATCTATGTAGAAAATACTAAGAAACACAAGCTTAACAGTAAAATTGATGGCACAACAATATCCCGGCGACTTTTATGAATCTGGACAACAACTTTTCTGCAAGTTTTGCCAACATACCATAGACTAGACACGAAAAGATACTTGTAATGACCACGTCAAATCTAAAACCCATCTCAAAACAAGGAGAAATTAAGATCAAAAAGTGTTCTCCTTCAGGTAACAATAGAGGAAGTAACAAAATCGTCAGACGCAAGATGACAATTTGTGAGGGACTTTATGGCCATGCGAGTCAGACATACCATTCGAAAAAATGACGAAGATGCATCCTTTCTTTATTAGGCATTGTAAACAAGGAGGCGCACTGCCAAAAAATGAGAGCAGTCTTTGTCAAACTCATTTATCCCGTGTCTTTGAACAATATATGGATGCCGTTCTTCGAAAGATTTGTGGCATTAAAGCTTATGTTGCAGTTGATGAAACCACTGATAGTCATGACCACATAGTTCTCAACATAATGATAGGTGAGTAAACATTTGGCTGTATGGTAATTATTTTATGTAGGCAGTTCTTATTGTACATGAAATTATATTTAACCGGTATTAACAGTCTTTTCCGTAGAAAAATATTATTAGTGAAGACAACTGGTTGTTAATGGGTTCCCTTTTAAAAATTAACGATGTTTCGATGCAATGAGCCCTTAAAAGCGGGTCTCTCTTTTTTTCTGTTTAATGCCCGGATTTAGCGTCTTGCAGATTAGTTTGCGTTTCCTTTGTAATTAATTATTTTAACATATGCAGTATATGAAGCTACAGATGTAATGATACACGTTTTCATTCTGTAAACATTTATGGGTTAAGAATCATTAGAAATAATTTACATAATTACAGTTACAGGTACTGAAGACAAGTACTTTTTGGCAGATGATGAATGGAACTGCAAAATAAGGTTCAGTTGTGCTAGTGTGCTGTTTCTTTAAAAGTAATGTAAAGTACCATTTCATTATTATTTTCACTAATGTTTTGTTGTAGTTGTTGCTACTTTCAGTAAAAAAAAATCCAAATCAAGGAAAAATAAAACTGAAAACCAAAAAAAAAAAAAAGGAATCTGTGAAAAAATAAAACAGATTTCATACGTCTCTAATATTCTAATGGTGGAAAATGTAATTCATACAATAGTGCTCAGAAAGTACACGTACTTACCAGGTGGCAGCCTTTGTCTTCTGTGTTCTTTTTCTGGTTTGACCATGGCAGATTAACCCTAAGACTCCTCAGCGCAGCAAGCATGAGGTTTTCTGGTGTTTGGTGGATTTGTCTTCAATGATGTATAGAAAATTGTGGACTTTTATGACTGCATAGTCATAAAAGTCATATTTTTTGCTTTTTAGTGCATTTTTGAATAGAAACATTTAACTTAAATTAATCCTTATATATATATATATATATAATAATAAAAGGCAAAGCCCTCACTGACTGACTGACTGATTGACTGACTGACTGACTGACTGACTGACTGACTGACTGACTGACTGACTGACTCATCACTAATTCTCCAACTTCCCATGTAGGTAGAAAGCTGAAATTTGGCAGGCTCATTCCTTACAGCTTACTTACAAAAGTTAAGCAGGTTTCATTTCGAAATTCTACGCGTAACGGTCATAATGGCCAACAACGTCCGCCATGTTGAACTTTCTTATTTATGGCCCCATCTTCTCGAAATTTGTTAGGCGGCTTCCCTGCACTAACCAAAACCAATGTACGTACTTATTTCGGTGGTATGATGCCACTGTCGGCCGCCATATTGAACTTTCCAACGTCACCAATTTTCAAACTTCCCGTGTAGGTAGAAGGCTGACCCCATCTTCACGAAATTTGGTAGGTGGCTTCCCTGAGCTAACCAAAACCAATGTACATACTTATTTCAGTGGTATGACGCCACTGTCAGCCGCCATATTGAATTTTCCAACATCACTAATTCTCCAACTTCCCGTATGGGTAGAAGGCTGAAATTTGGCAGGCTCATTCCTTACAGCTTACTTACAAAAGTTAAGCAGGTTTCATTTCGAAATTCTACGTGTAACGGTCATAATGGCCAACAACGTCCGCCATGTTGAACTTTCTTATTTATGGCCCCATCTTCTCGAAATTTGTTAGGCGGCTTCCCTGCACTAACCGAAACCAATGTACGTACTTATTTCGGTGGTATGATGCCACTGTCGGCCGCCATATTGAACTTTTCAACAGTCTTTGTTACTTATGGGCCCATCTTCAAGAAATTTGGTACACGGGTTCCCAACGCTAACTGAATCCTACTTACGTACATATATACGTCCATAGCCTGCAGCTTGGTCACCATGTGAGGCGGCGTTGGGTCCGCCATCCCAACGCCTCCCACGTTGTTTGCTGCCTGCCTATATAAGGCCGTACGTCGCTCCAGTCTCTACATTCCCTTCCTTGCTTCGCCACGGGATTCACGTCTCCCTTCTGATAACTACAGCCTTTTTGTTTAATCCACGGCTTCTCCGCTGTTTTATTGTTTGTTTATTACAATTATAGTTATTGTATAGGTATTTTACACTTACTTTACATTACTCAGGTACCCATTTCCTTCATCATTCCAACACCCATTACCATGTCTATCGAGGTAATCACCATCGATCAAAGAACTGTCACTTACCGAGTGGTTTCCATGCCCGGAGATGGCACCTACCTTTTCCATTCTCTGTGTTACATATTGCACGGCCATATCAGGCTCACTCTTGATATCCGGAAGAACATTGTGTCTTATGTATTGAATGACTGGGACAGGTTCAAGGTGTGGACTGATGACGGTACAGGAGATAATTATACTACACAGGAGCACTAGAAGAGTGAAATGCTTAAGCCCTTCACCTATGGTTCAGCATGTGAGTTGATGGCTGCCGCTGAATTGTTCGGTTGGTGCTTTCAAGTGTACCGAAATGGCCAAATATTTTACACCTTTCGACAACCGCCAATGCATCTTAAACATCTTAGATTGACAGGTGACGATTTCAGTAGTGGACACTTTGATGTTTATGAATGTTTAAACTCTCAAAAGCTGGATGTGAAGTTATCGATGAAACCGGTTGTAAGCTTACAACGCTTGACAGATGCCGAATGTCACTTCAACACAAGTCCTGCAAATACTGTCGTAATTGAAACAAACCATGAACCTCAAACTGATTATGACAGCAGCAATCCAAGCTGTGAGATTTGAGACAAGATTACTGTTCACATGGCCAACTGTAAGTTGCATGCTCAAGAGTAAGCTCAGCGCACAGCTTGGTCATGTTACAACCGGAGGGCCGAACTGACAACATGGTATACAAAGAGATCTTTAACAAATAATTATTGGCATATTTTCCCTCAGTTTACAAAGGTTAAATTTTCTTCTTAATATAAACTTTAATGCAGTACTTCGCCGCTGCGAAGCGCGGGTATTTTGCTAGTATATATATATATATTAAGCCCAATTTGAAGTCATTGAATGATTTTTTCTGAGTCAGAATAAATTTCTGCTTATTGGCTATTGTTTCACATGCAATTCCCCAATGGTATCTTACGAGTGGGATGTTGTATGACTGATAGAATTTCTGTCATGTCATAAATTTCACTTCAATGTCTTGTGTGAATAGAGAGATGAGCCAATTTGCTGATGTCACCATCAAACGTTTCGAAAATTCATTATGCAACAAAAAATCTGTTAGTTTCACTCTTAGTTTTAGTAAGTATGGTATGGTTAAAGAGCTATGATGGAGTTTAGTTTTGTGTCACAATCAGACAAAACTGTACACTTAATGGGTTACGATATGAGTTTAAAAGCTTACTATACTATATCGTTTACTATCTGGTTTTGTTTTTGTATGATAAAAACAAGCACAATCAAAAGCAGATACGGAATATGAACAATTTTGTAAATTTTTAATTTTTAAAATATTTTCTATGTCATTTGTGCTGAAGGAATGTGTGCTGATTGTTGGCACTTTTTATTTTTCCTTTTATTGCCCAGAATGGGCCAATTTGCAATGAATTTTAAGGTTTTAGAGTTTTTTTTACAACATATCCTTTTGCAAGACAATGTGTTTATAATGAATACCTTCAATATTGTATTCAAAAATCTCCTATACTGGGCTTTTTATTTTCTACCAGCCATATTGATCTCTGATTCCATCTCAGGCACTTAGAATTTATAGACATAATTTAGCCATCTGCAGGCCTGAAAATATATCAAAAATCAGACAATAGATTCTACTGTGTTCTGACAGGTGTAATAATGAAAATCACAGGGGCTTAGGAAGAACAGGACTCTTAGGCTTGAATCGGTGTGCAAACCCCACCTAGTTCTATTGAAGGAAACAAATACAATGCATTTAGTGTCAAGGTTAGGGGCTGTGAGACTTGAGTAGTTCATGTATAAGAATAGTAAACCTTTAGTGAGTTAGAGCAAGAGTAGGTAATAAGTGTATGGACAGGCACAAAAAGCATCTGAGATTAGGAATAATATATACTTTATCTAAGCCTGTTTATCCAGAGCAGGATTGCAGGAAACCTGGAGCCTACCCCAGCAGGTTATGATATATGGCCATATATGTATGATATGGCCATTGTTAACAACAAAAAGAATATGACATTTCAACTATTTATCTTGAGAGAGAAATTGAAAAAAGGGGGATAAATATTTTAAAATATAAAGGCAGCATTTAAGTTGCTCTTGCCAAGCTCACATTCAGACCTATGAGTGTGTTTTTTTTTCTTTTTTTAAATTATATGCACAGGAGTGGATGGACCATAAAATGACATCTTGACAGCAAAAATATCTTTTTTCTGCACTGGTAGCTGAGATACATTTCCTCTGACATTATCTCCATCTTTTGATGTAATATCTCTACATTATCTTTTGAAACTGCAAACTACAGTATGTATATGTAACTGTGTCAGGCTGGCACGCAGGTGGGGCTGCAAGCTGCTTGGGAGGTGGGGCTCCTGGTGGGTAGGAGGTGAAACTGCTGAAATTTGACTAGAAAGATACAGTAACATTTTGCCCCTTCTACAGAGGCAATGCAAGTGTGTATTTTTGTGGCATTGTGGGCCACATCAAAAATTTGGGAACACTAATATAGAAGAATTGGATGGAGTTTGAAATATTTTACGAAATGTTTGCACATTACAGATATTGTTTTTTTATAAACCGTTTATGAAAAAGAAAACCACCCATTTTCCTTTTATAGACATTTATTTTATAAGTAAATAGTGTATCTTTCTTTTATATAATGAGTACTGGGTGTGTGGGAGTGAACCTAGCATTGGATTTGGCACCTTGTCCAGTACTGTTTCCTTCCTTGTTCCCTTCCTACCAGGATAAGCTCTGGTTCTCCACAACCTTGAATTTAATTAAGCATGCTTGAGAATGTCATGAAATTACAAAAGCACTACATTTCACAACCATTATTCTTTCATAGTGACTACATCTACAATTTCCTTTATGCAGATAATTGCCTAACATTTCCAAAGCAAAAAGAGGTATTGAACAATGACATTCAAAATTTCACAATGTTGATAGCTAGGAGTGAAACCTAAGGGATGACTTGACTGGCTTTTCTATATTGTAATGATAATTTTTTTTTTTTTTTTTTCGCTTATTCATACCTTGATTTTTAACAGTTTAACATTTCTGTGGTTCTCCATGAGGTTTACCTGACATAAAAGCCTGTAATGCTGACCTATTTATCATTTAAATGCTAGCATGATTCAGTATGGATAGACACATGCACTGCAAATCTGATAAAACAGGCATGATTACTTTGTTCATTAGGTAACTACATTTTTATTAACCTTTCATTGCAATAATAGATTTCATTTTAATGTTTAAAAAACAGTAATCAGCAGCTGTATCATTGTGTTTTATTTATTTACCTGCACATGACCGCATCATTCAAAAAAAAAAAAAACAGCAACGTAAATGGTAGCAAAACTAAAATTCTGGAGCTTTTACATCCATTTTCTACAATAATCTCAACTGTTTAATTGCTGTTACTCTAATCCTATCCATAAATGATCTTCTTTTTCTTACTTGGGTTAACATATCAACATTTGATCCCACCCCCTCATTCAAGTGATGACTACTTTCTATGGTAAGGGTCTGACATCTAACACTGCCCACATCACGGCTAGTTCCTAAGGCTTGTTATTCATTTTAAGTAGCTGCCATTAGAATTTAAAGTATATGAAGTAAAAAAAGAAAAAAAATCTTGTTAATATCAGCCAGCCTTTTTAAACATATCTTTTTATATTCTGCATTAATTTTAATGTATCTTCTTAAATCAAACAGCTTTCCAATTAATACCCCAGTTTTATTGCAGCATATATGTTTTTATCAAATGTGTGCTAGAAATAACCAAACAATGAATTAGCTAAAAGAGGATCATTATTTAAAACTAGCAGCTGGACCCAATGTTGCCTGGTAAGAGATTTTAAGGCAATGCTATCTAACTTCTGTTCAGCAGCAAGAAGACACTTTGCCAATTGTCATCCTTTTCTCAGGAGGCATACAGTATGTAGTTTTGACAAAAATAAATAAATGCTGATAAAACTAAAAAAAAAAAAATATTTTTCTCTTAAGTTTTCTTCCAGACAATAATTATGCTTGACAAATCACTTTGCTCAAGTAAAGGACAGTGCCTTTTCCCAGATGTTTGAAATTAACTTCAGGGGTCAAACTTTTGGGAAAATGGCACTGTCTTTAAAACTCACTGTAGTAAAAAACAGAACCAAAATCGTGGGTTCTAAAGTAGTCTAGCAGCTCTTCCTGACAAAGTGGGATATGTGTGTGTAAAGTTTTGTTGCGATTGGAGCAAAGGTGTGGAAATGAATATAAATAAACACATGCATACACATTGAGCCTTATATATATGATTCTTGCAACTTCATATAGATTAGTAATTCCGAGTTTTGGCTATTGATAGAAAGAACTTAAGTGGCTTTTTAATAAATTTGATAAATTAATTAGTTGCTGTAAGCTTGGCAGGTTTTCTAATATTTAATATCACTGGATAAATTATGAATGACTCTAAATTTCATCCTATAGTGCTTAATTTATATTAAGTATATCAGAATCACATCAAGATCCATCTCATTCAAAGAATGGAGGGGTCGCAAGGTTTTAATTTAAATTCTCTCACATTTACTGATAAGCTACTGTATTAGCATAATGCACTGAATGCCCAGAACATAGCCGCCAGCTCTCTTGGGCAGCATAACTGGTATTTTTAAATTTTAAAATAACTCAGTAGAACAAACCTGGCTAGCTGTATTCTTTTTTTGTGTGTTTTTGCTGCATGAGGTATGTTTTGCCTTAAGGGATTAGTTTGTGCATTTGTTTATTACCCACAATATTCTCTTAAAAGATGGAGTAAAGCAAAATATAAGGTGGCATTTCAGTAAAATGCATGGATCTTTAGAATTTGCAGTAACTTATAACGGATGCTGATGTTCACAGAACATGTTACTTTATTTATGAAAAATATTTAAAAAAAAAAAGGTTATTTTGTATAAAGAGTGTGTCAAGAGGCTTGTTAAGTGATGTGTGAGAATATTTTCTTTAGAATGATAATCCAGATATTATGAATTAATCTTTTAAACAAGAAAAAAAAAACTATCTATGGTTATGTAGCTTTACAAAAAATGTTAACCGACACCGTTGTTATCTGAAATGGTGACTCTTTGGCTATACAAGTATGTTATTGGCTTCTAAAGCACAATGTTTTATTTTACAAAAATAGTCTTATTAATAAACAGACATTTATGTGCCAGAAGAAGTTTTAATTTTTAAATCATCAAATCATTAAAATATTAAAACAAAGTGTAAAAACAACTGTTTTATTGTCCCTGTATGGAAAATAAATTGTTGAATTTAAAGTAGTCCTTGTTATTGGTGCTTAGAAGTCATGTTACAGTTTTCAGCTCCCTAGAAATACAATTATTAGGTCTGAAACTGTAACAATAATTGTGCTTCATTTAAATGCATGTAACAGCGAAGTGTTATTGTAATATGCAATCTGTTCTGTTTAAACTTCTGGTTTTTGACATTTATTAGGTTGTTTATACCATACATCTAAATGTAATCTGCAACAGCTGTTGACTTGTGCCATATATGGCATGTTATCAAAATGAAATTAACTATATTAGTTAAAACTAACTATTCTAAAATGTTGCTCTTGCTGTGGTGTTGAATGATGTTAAAAGATCAATTATCATTTTTCCAGATCCAAATATCAGAAGTACCAGTATGTGAAGTGGAAAAACAGTGGTTATGGGAAGGTCATGGGTTGCTGCAGTTTATAAACCCCCCATTAACTGCAACTTCCATTGTTTTTTTTTAAACTGAAACCTTAAACAAAAACTGAACCAATCATGTATGTATTGTCAAAAGTATGCAAAAAACACATTGATTTATACAGAGTAAGATGGATTTTTTCATGAAGAATCGTGAAAGTTTTTTGTGCCTTTTTGAATCTATCTGAATATTCATGTACTAACCCGAGGACTGACACAGGCACCTGGAAGGACAGTTTATTTAGTTAGTTGTGACAGACTCTGACTCCGGCTACGTGAACTTTCAGACTCAATTTTTATGTTTTTTTTTTCCCTTTTAGTCCAAGCTGCCATGTTTTTCAGCAGCGCTCCTTTTATGTTGCTCCAACACGCATTGGCTCTGCACCACTGCACGTTGCCATTGACAGGTTAAAGTCACTACACGTATCTTCTTTCGTAGTGAAGTTTGCTAACTAGCTCTACCACCACTGCTACTGGAAACAGTGCATTCACTCCACTCATTTGTTAGATAGGACTTTGGCTCATAGATGAACCAAGTGAGTTAAGAATCCCAGTTTACTGTTATAAAATTGTCTGTTAGAACATACCTTTTGTTTTTGTTCCTTTGTCCAGAATTCTGGATAATCATCTTGCTCACATACAGTGTCATCATTACTGTGATTATCAGAATTTTCTGTATTTATCTAGGAAGAATGTAGAGATTGGGTGACAAGATATCTGAGGAGTTTGTGATATTATTAGTGTTTGCCTCTGCCTCTTCCATCCTCTTTTGTTTTTTTCAATAACAGAAATTGGTCTTCATACTCAGAAGTTCTTAGTAGACTGTTACTGAACAGTTCTATTCAGCAAACTCTGCATTTTATGAAATTGACCAGTCTGAAATCCTGACTTTCCATTTTAGCAAAATCCACCAATCTTTGAATGAGTGTTGTATTTAAAAGTTGATTGTATCTTGCATATGAATTTGACACACAACTGAAAAAGAGCTGCTAATCTTAAAATGTCAGGATGCATTACCAGCATTCAACATACTGTTGGGTTTTAGAAATTAAAGTGCGGAAGTTTGTAATGAAGGACTGCTTAAATTAAATTTTTTGAAGTAGCAGAGCAGCATTCTCACCATTCTCAAAAACTTCAGGCTCTTACAAACAACCAGTTCTCGTGCTACCCAGTTTAAAATTTACAAGATATTATTTCAACTGGCATTCTAGTTATTGAATGATACCTTTAATTGTAGTAAACGTTCTCATGTTAATGATACTATTTTATTTAATGCATTTTCTCTTTATAAAACAAGAGCTCAGCAACTTCTAATTTCCCAGGCTAGAAAGAAACCCACACCACTAAGAATTATTTGTCGTAAATTTAAGTGAAATAAACAGTGTTGTAAATAGTTAAAAATACACCATTAAACAAAGTTTATCTATGAAGCTAAGCCGTTTCCAGACAGCTCTTTGCAGATTTTTGACATAACTTCTACCACTCCAGCTCCTCCCAACACTGAATTGAAAGAATTGAGTTCAGAAAATTCATGAATATAAAATAAAACCTGGTTGTACCTAAAGTGTTAAAATTATCTATTATTTGTGCTGACCATTGTTAAATCAAGCAGGTTAAAAAATATCTCCAAAAAAAAAGAAACACAAAATTCCTAACTATTTAGGGTGCTCCAAAGCAAAGGTGGTTACCAATCGTGCCTCAAAGCTGCAGGGAATGGGCTTACATCCTTTTTGTGTAGAATTTGCATCTTCTCCTCATGTTGGTAGTCTTTTTTTCTCTCTCTGGAAGGATATGGAGACTCAGTTGATTGGCACAACCAACACTCTCAGTTTTGTATGTGTGTGTGTGTGTGAGATAGAGAGAGAGAGTGAATGTTCCCTGAGAGCGTGTGTTTTTCACCTTGCTATCTCCAGCTCCTTCCAACACTGAATTGAAAGAATTGGGTTCAGAAAATTCATGAATATAAAATAAAACCTGGTTGTTCCTAAAGTGTTAAAATTATCTATGCTGACCATTGTCACGTCAAGTAGGTTATAAGATACCTTAAAAAAAAAACTAATTGCATGTATCGCATCTCAGGCTTTCAGTGGAGAGCAACTTTAAATACCAGCTACCTAATTAATCTTCCAGCTTCTCTGACATGTGTTCAGATTTTTGTTTGTTAATAAACACACCCAGAAAAAAACTATATTAGGAGTTTCTTTGACATAAAAAGATAATTAAAACAATTTTTAAGATTTTAAAGATGTGGTTCTAATTAAGGAAAATATGAAAGTACCATGTGTTCATTTCCTAGCCTTTTTAATCTGTGAGAATAGCCAGATTACCACTGGGCACACTGGGAAATGTGCCCCATAGCACCTGGGGAACCAGAGGTTTTTTGAGTTTCTCCTTCAATTTCAATACATGTTTAACAAATTGCTAATATGAATTAAAGTGTATCCAAAATGAACCCATGGTGCTACGTCTGAGTGATTATTGAGGCCATAAATATAGTCTCCAGTACTGTCTGTCTTTGAGTATATATTGGCCATGGTGTAAATGAGTATTTGGACTTTTTGTTTTGAGTGAAAACAAACAATTTAAACCTAAGCACTGACAAAACATAGCAGACTGACAAAGGCCATGCCTGTGAGGAGTTAGCTTGTTCTCGTAATGTTCACGTTTTCTCTTGCTGTTTCTATTTTCTCACACAAGCACATGCTATGTACACAGTTTGGTGGTCCAGTTGCAGGTTGTGTAGCTGTTTGTGAGTTTGTCCAGTGTTTAAATAGCATTCCACCAAAAGCTGGATACTGCTTTGTTTATAATGCTAGGGTAAGATCCAGGTTCCCTTCAACTGGGTTTAGCAAATGATTGGATGAAAATTATAACATTTAATGCTAATTTAAATGCCTGGCAAAAGGTCTAAACTTTATTCAACATTTGTTATTAGTCATCATTTATGTTAGCTTAGGTTAACATAAAATTCAGTCTAGACATTCCATACAGAACAACAAAGGAATTCCTCTGAAATAATGAAAAACTGTAGTGCCTAAATAGAAGTAACACTTCATCTTTCAAAGAATTTCTTTTATTCAATAAGCAGATCACTGATGTTTCATTACAAAGATATGCCCCAGCTGTGTAGTCTCTATGCTGTTACTGACATGTGTCATCTCACCTAGTAGAGCTGAGAGATCTTACTCAGTATTTTGCTTCTGCAGTCATGCACCCAATTTCCACATGTTTGTTAAATTAAAAAGTACCTTCTGTATCCAGAGATACTACAGTCAGTTCTTCAGGAGGTGTGAATAAACAGAAATTTATGAGTGTACAACAAATGTATTATACAGTATTAACCTCCTTCCACTGCAAATCTGAAAATAACATTCAAACTAAATTAAAAAATATTTTAAATTTGAAAGTATGCTACTGTGCTCACCATATGTTCTTTTTTGGTCAGTTTCTTCCTGTATAGGCAGTACATTAACTGACTGCAATAATTTTTGAAGAACTGACAATAACTCATATTCATTCTTAGTTTCCATACATGGGGATATTTTATAGTGGTCCCAAAGGGAACAGATACATGAAAATATGAAAATGTAAACAAAAATACAAAGACAAAAAGAAAATGCAAACACAATGTGAAAACAAAACCAAGAATAAGCAAATGACATTATTAGATAAAGTCACACCTTCCCAGTCCTTTAAAGTGTGCAGCAGAAAATTCTCTTATTCAGTCACACAGCAAGACAGACGTGCTGCTGTGTTGAATCCAGACTTACAAGGTCTTGCCTTGTAAGAAAAATTCAAGATGCATATTGTCTTATTATAAAAATACAAGTTTTTTAAAGGGATAAAGATTAATTATATTAAGTGGTATTGCGTAAGAGTGTATTGTATGAATCTGCATGCCATTTACAATAATACCAGGTGAATATTCCCAATAGTTAGACCGATTTTAATGCTCATTAAACTGATAATCTAAGTTTATGTGACATGTAGCTAACCGTGTGTGTGGTGTTGATTGTCAATTTTATGTTTCATTGTTTGCCAGTAGTTAACTAGATGATGCTTTGTTCTTCCAAATTAAGCTGAAATAGTCAGACTTCAACAATTGCAACAATAGAAATTCAAATAAAGAACTGTCTTGCTAATTATTTATATCATCTTCTCAATCAAATGTTTAAGTGATGACAGTATTAAAGTATCTAAATATAAAATCAAGAATGTAATTATACTTGGCCTTTGTCAGGAATTTGTTAAAAAATATGTTGTGTTTTGTTTAAATATCTAGACAATATTCATTGATATATTTGTATTTAGTATTTCTATAATTTTTTCAGTGACTATTTTATGTATTTGTATTCTCATATTCACTGTCATTCTTTGTTTCCGGATTTTTTGGGGTCATCACTATACTATGATGCTGAGTGGGTGCTAGATGCATAATGTATTTGCAATGTGTCCCGTGACATCATGGAAGCCATTATATTTGTTTGCCACCTGCATTAACACTTTAAACTCAGCCTCAATTTAGTCCTTTTTCTGCTACTTTGATTTAACTGGCTATATAATCATACTTCACTTATTATTCATGCTTTACCGTCAAAGTTAAGGGCAGTCAAGAGTTTTTGTAGCTGGATATTTAGTTATGTTTTACACATATATTACAGGAAAATAACTTGCAAAGTTCAGTAACATTTTTACCACAAAATTTGCTTTGAATGTTGTTTGTATTGCCGTAAATGTATGAAAAAGATTCTAAACATCATAAAAATATCACTGAAGGTGTCAGGTGTTACTGAAAAATGTTATGAAATATCTAAAATTAATGTGTCTGTGTTTACTGTCTTGGACCAAACCATTACCTTTATTTGTCTCTCTCTCACTCTCACTGTCTTTAGCATTCTAAAAAAAAGTGATGAGTTGCGGCTTCTTTATCAATATCTTTTGAACGGTAGGCAGTAGAAAGGCATACAAAAAGCAGAACCTGTGAAATTTAGAAAGCTGATTGCTAAAAAACCTGCCAGTCATTATGATTTACAAAGAAGAGATCCAAAAGGTGACAAATGAAGGAAGACGCTCTAGTATTGATATTCAGACTGACCTCTCCAGTGATTATCACGACATAGAAATGGGGTGTCATTTGAAGAATGAAACTCCATTCTTTATTAGTAGGTAACAGCTTGTCAGTTAAATTGCATATGATTGACTCCAGACATCTAAAAATGTTTGGCTGGGGGAAAGTTGTTGTGATGTGTCAGTTCAACTAACTTTGAACGATGAAAGAAAAGCATTGTAACATTATACAGAGGCATGCAGTATGTCATTTTAACCACAAAATGCTGAACCTTAATTGAAATGATAAATTAAGGAATGATTGAATGTTTTTTTTATTTTTTTATTTTAATTTAGCCTTATAGGTCACCGGAGATTAAGCAAGAGTATGAATCATAGGGAATCCCTATAAGAGACTTGTGCTTAAGCAAAGGGAAAAACTATGTAGGAAAGTCTTTTGATTTAAAAGTATTGTTTTTGACTGATGATTTGGGTAGCAGTTCTTAAAAGAAACGTGTTAAAATTTTGACTATTCTTTGGTTTATTCTCCTAAGAAAAATACCTCACGCTCCCAGCCACCCCTAAAACAAACATTCATTCCTATTGGACACTATTTCATTCTTATTACCAAAAAAGTACATTGACTGTTCTTTAACCAGGTATCTTATCATGGGAGTTGTGAGACTTAATAAGTCCATATACTAGGTTGGTTTACTCTTGCACCTTAAGATGAATACACACACAGATACACACACATACACATAGAGAGTCTAGCCAGACATTGACTCAAGTGATTCCTAGTTGCCACTTACCCCATAATATTCCACATAGGACCCCCTTCACATAAGAAATGTAAAAGCAAAATGGTATTTATTAAAGTATAAGAAGTACCAAACAGATGTAGATATATATATCTATATATATAGTATATCTAGATATACTAGAACATAAAATGAACAGCAAAGTGTGGATGTATATAGTCTTAAAGCTTTCTGAAAAATTAGTAATTTCAGGAGTGGTTGTTGGCCTGGGCATCTTTTTCATTTAGCAATAGGTTTTATTCATGGGTTACATTTTGTACTTATTTTCCATTCTCATTTTATAAACTAATTGAAGCAGTTGCGTTAAAGTGTAAATCACTGGTGCAATACAGGAAGATGGTACAAGAAATGATGCTAGCAATGATAGTTACAATATAGTTAAAGTCATGTAAATTCAGTTCATCCTGATTTGTTTGAGCAAAAACTAAAACTTACTATAAGCAGTATGCAGTTTCAAAAACTGAAAGTTTTACATGTCAGGACAAATAAGCTAAAACAATTTTACTTTTTAGTAGGGGACTAGTTTATAATAATGCATTTATGTGCACTTGAAATTATTTAACAAGTGTACATAACTTATCCATGTAAAAAGCCCATAATTGTGTTGTGTTAAGGCATGAGCTAAATGTGAATCACCAGAAAACATCTTCATCTTCATTGTAGTCGTCTTCATAAACACTGCTATCATCCACCAATAAAAGAAAAATGTTTCTGCATTATTGATTTGGTTGCATTCAGCAGTATGATGTTTCTGCATCCAATTTGCCACAATGTGGTAAGGTGTAATACATTAGGAAAAAAGGAAAAAATGTGTCTTGGGAGTGTAGCTCTTTATAGCCTTACCTTTGTTTTTAAGAAGCTATCGTGTCGAATCTTGGGTGTGGGTCAGGTTACGTGTGACTGTGTTGTGCATGTCTTATTTATGGAGCACTATATGGGTGGGTCAAGTCTGAAGATGGGTGAAGCCAGCTGCCCATCATTATCCTGAGGCTGTGAGAAGCTATGGCAATAAAACTGATGTTTAAGAAAAAACATCAGTTGTTGCAAGTTTAAGAAAAAACCATCAAGTAAAAGTAAAAAGTCCCGTAAAGTCCTGGGTAAAAATTAGTAAAAGGAACACTTACCAGACAGAGTGCGACCCTGAGTAGAAAGAGAGAGTGTACAGTTCAGATGTCTTGGAGCACACATGGCAGATGAAACTACAGTAATGGAAGAGTTCCAGGAGGAGTGAAAGTGCAGCACAGGCAGCATTGCTGGATGCTATCTGAGAGGAGGAATGAGAATGCATCTACGAGTTGTATAAAACCGGCAGACAAACACTAGGGTTCATCTTTTGTCTGGGTGAGTGTTTGGCTGAACCTTCTGAGTACTAGATATAGAGAGAAGGTAAACTGGTCAGCGAACTACAGCCCTTGAGTTAGGGTAGAGGTGTTCTTAATGGGATGCTTTTTTTCTCTTACATATATATTTTTATGTATTTTTGTATATAGTTGTTTTTCTTCTACTGTAGATTATTATAGTTTGGGAAGGAGGAAGAAAGAAGACGGTTTTCCTTTTGTGTAAATGTACTCTAAGCAAGAGGTTTTTTTCTTTTCTGTATCCAGCACAGGGCACACTCTCTGGGAATAGGTTCATTAGAGATTGCAGGCTTTACTAAACCATGCTACTTTTTGATTGTAGCGAGATACTTCTGTGTTTGCCGATGTGAAGCACCAATAGGTTGTTGAACTTTTACATTGCGCTTTTAGTATGGTACAAAAGACTTTGCAGGCTTTATCGGCACTGAAGCTGTTCATTTTAACTGACTAAATACCAGCCAGTGCTATGGGTGCTATTTGCGCTATAACGCGTAATACAAGCCTCACGCGATACTCCGCTAACTTAAAAGCCTTGTGCAGCGCCTGTCAGTTTTGGAATTGATTGTTTTGCTTTTATCTCTCTCTCTCTCTGACATTCTCTGCTCCTAGCAGAACTGTCATCTCTGACTTGTCATGGAGCACGTTTAAGCTTTTGAAAAAAAAACAAATGTTTGTTTGCAATGTTTGAATAAAATTCCTGTTTTCTACAACCTCCTGTGTCTCTGTGCAAATCTGTGACCCAAGTGTGACAAGTGGTACCAGAAGTGGGGTGGCAAGAGAATGTCACTTGTCTCCAGCCCAATCAATGGAAGTTGGACTGGCTGAGGTTTGTTGCTCAAATCTATACTAATAAAAGGCAAAGCCCTCACTGACTGACTGACTGACTGACTCATCACTAATTCTCCAACTTCCCGTATTGGTAGAAGGCTGAAATTTGTCAGGCTCATTCCTTACAGCTTCCTTACAAAAGTTGGGCAGGTTTCATTTCGAAATTCTACGCGTAATGGTCATAACTGGAAGCTATTTTTCTCCATATACTGTAATGGAGCTGAGCTTGAACGCCGTGGGGGCGGAGTTTCGTGTGACATCATCACGCCTCCCACGTAATCACGCAGTACGTAGAAAACCAGGAAGCGCTCCAAAAAGCACTGAAGAAAACATGCATTATATAATTGAGAAGGCAGCGAAACAATAAGAAGCGAGCGAGTGACATATACAACCACATTCATGAGTGCTGCTACTACGGAAACAAAGCACGGTGTAAACCTAAACTTTAAATTAAGTTCATAGACAGGCTGCCGCTGGCGTTTGTAATTTAGTGCCTGCCCATATAAGGCCGTCCGTCAGCGGCAATCCAATAGAAACACTGCCACTAAATATTCACGGGTGAAGGACTGTGCTTATGCAGAGGAAGATGAGATGGTCAGGGTGGTGTTTGGCACAAACTCAGCGAAACTGCGAGAGAAACTTTTAAGTGCCGGGACTTAGGTAACATTAAAAAAAGCCGTGGGCATAACACGAGATGGCACCAGCACAGCTGGGAACCTTCGATGCAAGAACACCAAGCGGCTCACGTGAACTGACGCAGTGCACAGACAAAAAGCAACAGTTCCAAGGAGCGCTGAACAAAAACCGAATTACACAATTGAGAAGGCAGCAAAAAAATATGAAGCGTCTGATACATACAAGCATATTCATAAGTGCAGCTACTGCAGAAACAAAGCACACGGTGCAAAAAGTGAATGTCCCGCTAAAGGAAGACAGTGTAAAAAAAAACCCGTGCATGCAGTGTGTCACATCTCAGATAAAGAGGAAGACGAGCTGTTTATTGATGCAGTAAGAAACGAATCGATAAATGAAACCTCTTATCTTTACAACGATTGACAAACACGGAATGTAACTTGAACACAACACATCGTACAAATACGACCCTGATTGAAACAAATAATGATAATCGAATCCTTGATGATAGCAACACTCAGTAACACTCACAAAACAATTACTGTATATTGACAATCATGTTACGTTATTTTTAAAATGTTCCCTTTTCTTTTTCATAGCTTCTTTAACACACTACGTCTCCGCTGCGAATATATATATATACCCCGATCTACATACTCTCAAATAGATAAGCCACACACCGTGGCGCAATTGTAGAGGCTTCGCCTCTATCGCCTACATCCGAGGTTCGATTCCCGAGAGGGGATGTACTGAGTATGTACGCGCGCTTCTCAGTTCATTTTAACCTCGCATCTCCTTGGTTTGAGACGTATGAAAAAATATGCAGTTAACGCAGAATCATGTTACGTTATTTTTAAAATCTTTCCTTTTCTTAGCACAAGCACAGCTGAGAAGCTTCGATGCATGTACTCCATAACAAAAAATAACGCATTTAATCACACTTTCAATTCCAAGCAAAGGGGAACTTTTGTCAATGCATGATTTCCTGGTACATCGATTACACTGATGCACACATCACAGCTACAAAAATGTTAGAGTCAGAATGAAGCGCATTCCTACGACTGATCGGAGGAAAATTTAATTTCAAAAAACTACCCGAGCGAAGCCTTGATAAAAGCATGGTTTTGTGCACACTGAAAAGCAAGCAAAATTAGATGCATTACAGAAAGCGGACTTTGTGGCTCTTACTGGGGATCATTGGACTTCCGTGACCGTTAGTAATTCTAATTACATCTAATTACAAAATGTTCCATGATCACACTGTTTTAGCCTAATGTACAAAATAATTTTGGCTAAGGTTACTCAGAGTTTAAAGATTAAGTTTGTCAAATTACCTTTTATGTTTCTGACTTATTTTTTAAGAAGAAAAACTGCACTTTATGTTGAAATTTTGGTTATTATTATTTAAAGACAATACCATTCTGAAAATGTACTTAAAAGTACTTAAACTACCACTTTATTTTTAAGTCTGCCCAATTTTAACCAGGGATGATATTTTTGTTTCTGTTTTGAATTCAAATGCAGTTTAAAAGCATTCTTTTTTTCAGAAATTAAAAGAGCTTGAGTTTACAATATTCATGTCCATGTCTATTATTTGATTCTGTCGCCCACTAAAACCCTTTTAAATTAAAAAAACACATTTGCGATTTGGGGCAAATTTATGTGTGCGATTACATACGATTAATCAAGATTAATTATTACACAGCCTCTAATTAATTGGATTAATTTTTTTAATCAAGTCCCACCCCTAATATATATATGTAGATATATATGTAGATTTGTATATATATATGTGTATATACAGTATATATGTAGATATGTATATGTGTATATATGTATATATATGTGTGTGTGTATATATATATGTATATATGTATGTATATTTATATGTATATGTATATATATGTATATATATATATGATGTGTATATATATGTTTATATATGTGTGTGTGTGTGTGAGT
>JANRMT010062808.1:59732328-59750361 GCA_026402145.1 Polypterus bichir lapradei | reverse complement strand
CGGAGTGCTACAAAGAGAGAGAGCGCGAGCGAGCCTTTTTGTGTAGCTGAGCAGGGAGCCTTGTGTCAGTGTTATTCAATGTTTTTACATTAGTTTACTATTACACTGTGAATTCTGTGGTGTAATTAACTATATTTGTGCTTAATCTTTACATATATTTACATATTTACATACAGTTCGTACGGTCTGGAACGGATTAATTGTATTTACATACAATCCTATGGGGGAAATTGCTTCGGTTCACGACCAACTCGGTTTACGACCAGAGTTTTGGAACGAATTATGGTCGTGAACCGAGGTTCCACTGTAATTTTTTGTTTTAGTTTTGTGTGATTATCATTTGGGGACTGAGTTTTGTTTTGGGTTTTCCCATTATAAATTTTTTTTTGGGAACACCTGTAAATAACTTTGATTTTCACCTTTCACAATTTCTTGTCTGTGTCTTTTAAATCTCTCACCATCAATAAATTAGGTCCTTGAACTACAAGAGCCCAAAGTACAGCATTTTGCCAGTGTCCATTACACGGGATTCTCACACACACCTGTAGATGGAGTCACTGATAATATCATTTTGGCTTGTTTTTTGGAAACACCTATTTGTGATGGTTCATCAGCTTTCATTTGCATTTCAAGGAGTTGCTGGTTCTCATCCCTTTTTCATCACAAGCAGTAATTGTTTTCTGTATTCTGTATTTGATTTTGTGTTGGTGGTGGTTCATTTTGCAAATCGGCATGTATTGTAGTTAAGACAAGGATGGGGAATTTACTATGTTTTTATTATCACAATATTTACGCCTATGTGACAGTTTTGATTTCACTTATTTTACAATGTATAAAACATTTATGGATAACTTTCATTTCTTATTCCACTTGTTTTTTCTTTGCTTTTTTATTGTTGACTGGGAACCTATGAGTGGAAAATTAACATTGGGAAGGTAGGTTTAATTTGACTTGCTTAAGTCCCTATCTTGTCCTAGCTTTCCTTGGGCATGTAAGCAGTTGACCTTTTATTTTTAAGCCCAGTTATTACAATTTAACTAGTCAACTTTTAAAGTTAGATATCACAATGCAAGAACTACATGTAAAGATATGCAAAATCTCCATTGGGAATTAAAATAAAAGCCCTCATGTTATTCATTAAACTTTTCAGGAAAAACATCCATCATCATTTAAAGTTTCAAAATAAGCAGATTTTTTATATTCCCTTTTTAATGATGTTAGAAGCTAACTTTAGAGCTGAGGGGCTGAATATAAATGTTTGTCCTGGAGTTGACAGATTTGATTTTGTTTATGGAATAACAGAAACCCAAAGAAATCAAAGGCAGAAGATCATTTAGAGAGTAAAGTGGGGTTCCTCTGCTCTGTGAACATTGTAGGTATCGCGGTATTGGCAAGCTGTCTTGATTTCTGATATCAACCATCACACTCTTCAGCATCATTGAAACCAAGGGAAGCCTAACAGCTGCAAGGGGCTCATATTTGTACTTTCACTGTGAAAGTCTCAGCCTTCTTTCCCAAATCCTCTTGAACCTTGTCAAACAATGAACTTCCCTGCCCACTTAAACATATAGCTCTTTTTAAAGAATATCCTGTATCCTGGCGCTGTTGCGAAGGTTGAAAAAGAAAAAAAAAATGTGGCAACAGTGGCACAAAAGATGGTATGTGAGACCTTCAAGTGTATCGCGTCATTACATTGGGGAATACTCTAATATGCTTGTATTGCCTATGTGAGAACTGGATAAAAAAATGCACCATGAAGACATTCACATGTCAGCATTTAATTTTGATGATATGCTTCACCGCATTGATCCATTCAGCAAACATGGAAGCATGCAGATTGATCCTGTTGGAACTGCCAGCCTGCCATCACATATGTACCAAAACTTGAACACACATGCCACCCATATTTTTGCTGGTACTGCAACTCACGCATGCATCGCATTGATTTCTGACAACGTGCTCAGAGGACGCGTCAAAAGAATGCTGGGAACGTGTGGCAGTCATGATGCGTGTGTGTAAGCAATCTGAGCGTGAAGTATAAACCAGTCCATATAATCTATATCTGGCAATAAGTGTTGATAGGCTTTGACAAATTCTTATGGCACTGGCACCCCTCTAATATTGCAGCCTTTCTGCATCAGTAATAAAGATTATTGTCTACAAATGTATTAAAGTTGTCAATGAAGAAAGGATAAGAAAAAAGATAAACATAGGATTGCCATTGAATATTGCACATCTACATGTGATATATTAAAAAGATTAAACTTTGTTTTGAGTGCATTTTGATGGTGCATGTGACTATTAGTTTGCTCATGAGGGTCACTGGGGAGTGCTGTATGTTTTAACTCTACATAGTTATTATCATCATCTTCACATGCGGTATGGGTTCAGGTAATGGGAGTTCCTTGCTATTGTGTTTCTTGATCTAGATTGTGCAATTTCCTCCACCATAGCTATTTGCTCTTTTTTCTCCTTCAGTTGGAGTCCTTACAATTCTCTTTTGGCTTTCTGTTCTACCTCCTCTAGTTCTCTTTTAGCTTTCTACTACACATTTCAATTTCTCCTTCTGCCCTTAGTTGCACTTCCTCTCGCTCTAAAGTTCTGCTTTTTTTTTTTTTTTTGCAGCTTTGAGTTCATGTGACAAGTATTTTATGCTCGGCTTCTACCTCCTAGCGAGCTGCAACATCTGCAGTCTCTTACAGCTAACTCAAAAACACTGTCATCAGGCTGGACATAATCTTTTAGATTTAGATTGCCAGGTTCCTTATTAAGCAGTTCTATCATGCAATTATTATGTCACTTAAGATTGTATGCTCATATCTTCAGTCCAGCTCTGTGTACTCCCTAAGAACTCATTAACCTCTTTCATCTTACTTACATACTTCTTGCAGTGCCTTTTTCGGTCCTTTTCAGTCACCGAAGACAATAAAGCCGTTAGTCTTCCATGTAGATATTTCTGTTCTCGGCACAATTTACATACTTCTCCTTTGAACAATTTTCTTACTTTATTGTGATTTCTTGCATCTACTTTAAGGCTCTTAATGTCTTTTATAATGTTAGAAAGTTGATCCCACTTCCTCTTCATTATCTTGTTAAGGTGGTCAAAATTAGTGTGTGGACTCCTTGGCTCCATTGCATCAAACAATGCACATTAAAAGCTGCTATGCAGCTCCTTCACGTATACAAGGTTATTTAAGATGACTAGTGTGTTAGCCACACATTTCTTTCTGTGCTTTCTTTCTATGCCCTTTCTTTCATAGAAGCAGTACTTTTTGAATATCAGATGTATTTTGCCTTTTTGTTTGTTTCATGCAATGTTCAAGCTCAACTGAAGAGGTTTACTACTTCAGAAAAAAACCTTGGGCTAGCTTATCAGTTTTGTTAGATACTATGTTTGGATGGCCTGGCTGCCACAGGGTGTATACTTTCTGTAGCTTGCTGCACTGATGTGGAGGTACTCTTCCAAAAAGATATTCTGTTTGGCCATTTTCCCAGATGAATTTTATGATAAAACAGACTATAATATTATCTTTCAGAAATATTATGTGATTATGTACTATTTGCATAGTATTCCATTACTCCATTTTCACCTTATTTTTATAGTTATTTTTATGCTTAAGACAGCGTCTCATCTTTCCATAATAGTATTTACCTAGGTTAGTTTTTTTTTTAATTTTGTGGTATTGGTTCTAATATATAATTCGTTTTTACCCCATTCAGTTTATTCTTATGAAACCCACTATCTACTTAGATTTTTGCATTTGTTCCCAGTGATAATTACTATTGATTTCTATAACTTTACAGAATGCCATAAGAATACTAAAAAAATGTAGATTATGTGACTGTATATTCTATCACCTATTAAGGTAACTAAAATTGATTCTTCTTGGTTATTTTAAATTAGTCAAGTATGAATATGTATTACAAAATGGAATGGCTCTATGAAATTATTTGTTTTGTATTCCTTTCACAGAAAAGAGGTTTAATTAAATGCACATTAATCTTGACTGAATATTCTGTAAATTATTTAAGCTATTCTGAGATAGCAGTTACTGTTTCCTATGGAAATGATCCTAAATGACAGCTCAGTGACTGAAAATGTTCCTAGTTGATAGCATAAGGATTGGTTCCAGTTTTGGGATTATGTGATCCAATTTGAATTTCACAAGTTTATTGACTGCAAACACTTTCACTGCTGAATATTGTATGAGTTATCATTAGCTATGATCTGCTGAATTTATGCAGTTGCATCCTGCTTCTCTAAATACAGGACTACAGGAAGGAAAATGGAAAACAAAACAGTTAATTCTAACAAACAATTTTCCCTCAGCATAGAAATGCCACTAATTAGAAGGCTGTAGAGATTATTGTCATGCAAAGAGTCAACATTGTCTCTGCACAGAAAACACCACAGGCACTTACAAAGAAATTATCACATTTAGTATTCTTGATAGATGAGTTCATGTTCATTAATTTGGAAGGCTGAACAGGGTGCTTTCATTATCATTGTTTTCTCTAGAGAGACCTTTATTTTTAAGACTAATTAAATAAGTGAAACATCATTACAGAATTAAATAACCCAGATTACAGTACAACAAGTTTAAAAATAATACTTTTTTTAAGCAAATATTCATTCAAAGGGGGAAAAAAATACTGAATTGGTCAGCTACCCTTTGGATATTATCTTAAGCTTATGTTGTTTAGAATTTTACATTTCTGAAGTTTGATTTATAAATTAATAGTTTTTCATATTAATTGCTCAGCATATTGTAATATATAAACAATCAAAGTAATAATATCTTACCAAATGTTATCTTAATTGTTTATGTAGAAGATGCAAAGGATTAGCTTCAGTTTCAGCAAAATGTCTTGCTGTCTATGTACCTTAAGATGATAACAATTACATGTTTACATTTTAAACATACCATTCAATATATAATTACATGTCCTGGAAGGACCCATTTTGAAGGTAAAATGGGGTGTGAATCACTGTTTCCTCTCCCTGATTGGTTAATTTTGGGACAATTAACAAACAACCTACAAATAGACAATGAATGAAGCACTTAATGCTTTCCCAATAATGAGATAAATTTAAGTTACTACAAGCAGGAGAATGAGGTTCTGTCAGCTGTGCTTAATGAAAAGTATAAACCATTAACATTAAAACAAGGTTAAGTGTCCAGCATTTTACTTTCTGTTACTTTAAAGAAGTGAATGTTTTGTGAGCAGTAAAGTTGGCCAAAATAGCCAACTGTGCTGAATATTTAGTGAGTGTGAGGATCCTGTTAGATATACTGTATTTTGTTGTCTTATTTAATGTTCTGACAATACAATCTTAGCAAATGGATTTAAGTCTAGGCTAAATCTCAAATCTATATAGACGTTGCACAGTGTCCCACTATTTTGGTGAGGTTTTCCACCCACACCCAAAAGATACATGTGGCTCTAAATTGGCCCTTTAGTAAGGAGTAAGGGTGTATGCATGTGCAATGGCCTGGCACCCATTAGGAGCTGCTTACTTCCATGATGATATCAAGGTAGACTCTGGCAAATGCAAATATTTATGCAATGTTAAGTGCCTGAGCATTTGGTGAGTCTAATGAAGGCTAATTGAAAAGGGCACTGAGGAAACATTCTGAGGTGATGCCAAGATCTAACTCAATCTTTGGTATCTCCATAAAACCAAAAACCCTCATGAGTTCCTGCAGATGAATACCTCTCGATCTCACCTACAAATATTAGGACAAATGTGCCTGCATATCACTGCCAGTTCTGACTAACATGTCTGATGCACAATCTAAATATGGTGGTTCTGTTTTTCTTTGTGTTTTTCTTTTTTTTCTTTTTGCCAACAGCATTAAACAGGAAGTTTTCTTTTGGAGCCTCAAAACCTTTTACATCTTTCTGTTTAGTTTAATGAAATACTTTAATGAAATACTTTTAAGTGTAACTTATGGGTTAACCACTTGACCATATCAGATCTCACTTTGTTTTCATGTTTTCTGACTGATGTCCTATATAAAACCCTGCTTTTACCTCATCTGACATCTGACAGCATTTTTTTCCTCTTCAGGGAATAGTTCATTCATGTACAGTAGGCATCATCTTACTGGTAATGTAAACGTTTCAGCTGTAAAATGGCAGGGAATAACGTTTTAGCATCTTTTACTGCATTGCATCATTTCATTCTCTAACACAATTCAGTATCTGCTCAAACTTGGAGGCTATAAAGAAATTCACTAAAAGAAATTCATTTTTATTCTGAAAAATGCTCACTAAAAAGCCAGAATATATGTGAGGTCAACATTAACAATTAAAGTAAGAAAATAAAAAGTTAAAATGTCCTGGTAAAAATAGTAAGAATATGTTTCCTTGCAGCTTCTAAATTTTTTGACAATGAATATCAGTTGAAGAAAGGGTAGAGTATGTGTGCTCAGTATGTTCACAATTACTTAAAATATGTATCCTCTTTTTTGAACAAACAGGTTAGCTAAATGACAATCCCCACTGTTCACTGTCAGCTTATAGTGCACTAATTCCTGGTATTATAAACCTCTGTCTCATAACCCTGTTTTTTGAAGTTTCTTTAGAGCAGGGCTTGCTTTCATGAACGTAAAGGAAATGGTTAACAAATGTTATGAGAATTTTTATAAAGATTTTGTGTTTTTTCTTGTTGCTTTCTTCTGTGTTCAATTTTTTTTTTTTTTAATTCTATTAATACCTTTTTATATCTGGGTTTAATAGTTTCTCATAATCTATTGATGTTTAATTTGTAACTGAACAATCATATGTTTTAACATATTCCTTCAGTGTATTTTTGAACAAAGGGAATGTTTTATGTAACATAATATTCTTAAACCTACTGAAACTATTTCCAGGTTGAAGAGTGATAGAGGATTTTCTGGCCACATTAGGGGCAAGGCAGGAACCAGTCCATTGCAAGGTCCTTTTATGCACATACCCACAATCACATTCTCATTGGGCAAATGTGAATTTAATTATGATTATAATTACCATATTTTTATGTGGTTATAAAGAGACTGATAAACAAGTTTTTAACAGTCCCCTTTTGCTCAGGTTAACTCTACACTTTAGGTCCCCTTATGAATGATTTAACGTTTGCTAAGAGCAGTCCGCTTTCCAAATTTGGCTTCCTTCATTTGATGCCTCAATTGTTTTACAGTAGTATATTTGATATTTTCCTTTAGATAGAGCTGAGATCTTATATCTATACTAATAAAAGGCAAAGCCCTCACTGATTGACTCACTCACTTACTCACTCATCACTAATTCTCCAACTTCCCGTGTAGGTAGAAGGCTGAAGTTTGGCAGGCTCATTCCTTACAGGTTACTTACAAAAGTTAAGCAGGTTTCATTTCAAAATCCTACGCGTAACAGTCATAATTGAATCCTACTTACGTACATATATACGTCCATAGCCTGCAGCTCGGTCGCCGTGTGAGGCAGCATTGCATCCCCCATTACCACGCCTCCCACATAGTTGGCTGCCTGCATATATTGCGTCCCCCATCCCCACGCCTCCCACGCAATTGACTGCCTGCCCATATAAGGCCGTCCGTCGCTCCGGTCTCTTCATTCCCTTGTTTGCTTCACCACAGTATTCATGTCTCCCTGCTGATAACTGCAGCCTTTTTATTTAATCCACGGCTGTTTTATTATTCGTTTATTACGATGCGAAGTTATCGATGAAGGCGGTTGAATGCTTACAACGCTTGACAAATGCCGAATGTCACTTCAACACAAGTCCTGCAAATACTAACGTAATTGAAACAAACCATGAAACTCAAACCGATTATGACAGCAGCAATCCAAGCTGTGAGAAAGCAGTAAAAAGGAGGCATGTCAGACGTCGTGGTACATTTTCTGATGCAGCTAGACGGAAACAACTTTGTGACGCTGCCACCAAATACTCGCAGAAATATCCACAAGTTCATAGAAACGCTGTCGCTAAATACTCGCAGAAAAATCCACAAGTTAATAGACCTGCTATCACTAAATACTCGCAGGCAAATCCACAACTTAATAGAGACGCTGCCGCTAAATACTCGCAGGCAAATCCACAAGTTCATAGAGACGCTGTCGCTAAATACTCGCAGGCAATTCCACAAGTTCATAGACACGCTGCCGCTAAATATTCACAGGCAAATCCACAAGTTAATACCGGGAATGCCTATTAAACATCTTAGATTCACGAGTAGCGATTTGGGTAGTGAGATGTCTATCAAGGCAATCACCATTGATGAAAGAACTGTCACTTACCGAGTGGTTTCCATGGCCGGAGATGCCGCCTGCCTTTTCCATTCTCTGTGTTACAAATTGCATGACCATATCAATCTTGATATCCGGAGGAACATTGTGTTTTGTGTATTGATTGACTAGGACAGGTTCAAGGTGTGGACTGATGACGGTACAGGAGATAATTATACTACACAGGAGCACTATAAGAGTGAAATGCTTAATCCCCTTCACCTATGCTTCTGCATGTGAGTTGATGGCTGCCGCTGAATTGTTCGGTTGTCGCTTTCAAGTCTACCAAAATGGCCAAATATTTTACACCTTTGAGAACCACCAATGGCCCTTAAACATCTTAGATTCACAGGTGACAATTTGAGTAGTGGACACTTTGATATTTATGAATGTTTCAACTCTCAAAAGCTGGATGCGAAGTTATCGATGAAGCCGGTTGTATGCTTACAACGCTTGACAGATGCCGAATGTCACTTCAACACAAATCCTGCAAATACTAACGTAATTGAAACAAACCATGAAACTCAAACCGATTATGACAGCAGCAATCCAAGCTGTGACAAAACAGTAAAAAGGAGGCGTGTCAGACGTTGTGGTACATTTTCTGATGCAGCTAGACGAAAACAACTTCATGATGCTGCCGCCAAATACTCGCAGGCAAATTCACAAGTTCATAGAGACGCTGTCACTAAATACTCGCAGGAAATTCCACAACTTAATACCGGGAATGCCTGTTAAACATCTTAGATTCACGAGTAGTGATTTGGGTAGTAAACACTTCGATGAATAAAACCTGTTATCTTTACAAAGGTTGACAGACACGGAATGTAACTTGAACACAACATGTCTTCCAAATACGAACCTGATTGAAAGAAATAATGATAATCAAATCCTTGATGACAGCAACACTCATAACAGTGACAAAACAATTACATTGACAATCATGTTACATTATTTTTAAAATGTTTCCTTTTCTTTTTCATAACTTATTCAACAAACTACTTCTCCGCTGCAAAGCGCGGGTATTTTGCTAGTACTGTATATAAGGTAAGAACTTTATGAAGAATACCAAGTCTTAAGCTACCAAGATGCACTTTGGATAGACTTGGCTGTTTAATGGATGGAGGAGCTTTGAAAATGACATGAATGACTGGATTATATTGACAATTATGGTCAATTCCAGGATTATGATTAACGGAACAATAACCCATTATATTATGGTGGATTGATGTTCTGTCTATTTCCTTCTTTGTATCCAGTAATGCCAAAATAAATCACTGGACAACACAGTTTGTAAAATGTTTTGCTTCCTGAACCATTAGTTATTGTGATAGACAGCTTCAAGCTGAACACAAATATAATTTCAGATTGACTGTATCTGACTGGAATTTGGAGAAACATGAAATTAACTTTTATTGAATGTAGCAGACTTAAGATGATACATGTATTACTTTAGTTAAGGTAAAATGTTTTGCTTCTGATTTTCACTTGTACTCAATAGCTCATGCTTCTCATTTGAATGTCCAATAATAGTCAGACAGCATTGATGAATTCCACTTGCCAGGATACCATTTTTCCATTGGTACAATTTGTGGGTGAAATCTTTTATCTTGTTTGTCAGTGATTGAACCAAGGTGAAAATGGAAGAAGTCCAAGTGTGAATACAGAAAATGAACCTTTTGTGATATGTTGTACTTCATGTTTTTGTAAGCTTGAATCATGCTATAAGTCAGAAAACTGTAGTTGCAAAGAAATTTTACATCGTTGAACGCCTTCCATGTGATTTCCTCTGGATACAATAGCAGATTTTTGAATCGCTTATCATTATTGACATGTCAGATCTGATTTGTGGGCCAACAAAATGACCTTCCTTAATCTTAGCATCAGTTATTCATAGAAACATCTGTCTAATATATCATAGAATTTTTCCTTAGTACTTGTACGGTATATGAAGAGGAGGCAAAAACATCTTTTTAGTCGACTAACAGTTTATCTAAATTTTTCTACCGGAGAACCAAATACTTATGGAGTGGTCAGTTCTTTTTTGTATAATGTTTTTCATGGCTGCCACATTCCTAATAGCAGTTCCACTACTCTTAGATCTCTACAGATATTTCATTTGTATTTGTTGTACTATATATGTTTTAACAACTGTTCCATGCTTTTGTCGGTTTCTTTCGTGTGTACTGTATATCATGGGTACTGATGGTAGGACATTGCCATTATTTAACAAAACTATTTTCAGGCATAAGAGTGACAAATCAATTAAAAGATGCCATTGTTGCAGGTTATGCTCATGCTCACAACCCAAAGCCATGCCTCAACTAAATAAAATGACTTACTTTGTGGGGCACATATTAGTATACTTAAAATATAAGAGAAAATCACAAAACTAGGTGATTGCAAAAAAGCAGTTGTGACAGATTGGGGCAGCTATTGCTCCCTTGAACCCTCAGACAATACGTCAGACACGAGGTAAAAGTCCAAAAATTGACTTTATTAATAATGCACAGTGCACAAAGCACTGTCCTCTCCACAATACTCTTTAAATACTACGATAATCACAATAATAAACTCTCCACCACTCTAGACGCGTTGCCACCCTTCCACCCAGCTCAGCTCTCCGTCTTAGAGTTCCCACAATCCTTTTATAGTCCGTGACCCGGAAGTTCTTCTGAACCCTCAGTCCATGTGACTTCTTAGCACTTCCTGGTCAGATCAAAAAATTCTTCTTTTTCATCCCGGAAGTACGTCATTTCCTCTGTCCCTGTGACCAGGACGTACTTCCGGGGTATAGGGCACATAAAAGTCTTTGAGGCTCCCTGCAGCTTCCCCTTGCAGCCCCCATGGTATCCAGCAGGGCTGTGAAGGAAAACTCCAATATCCATGATGCCCTGCTGGCATTCGGGGCACCTTCATGTTGCCGGAAGGGCTCCATCTAGCGGCATGGGGGTATTGGCCAGGATGAACGGCTGGCCATAGTTCACACAGTATATGAAAGGAAAATGTAAAGATGATACTTGTGATCAGCAGGCCAAAATCCAAAAGATAACACCCAAAAAGGTTAAAGCAAAATATTTTTTGTCCTGTGTTACTTGTGTGCCTAAGAAACACACTTTGACTTTATTACATTTTGCTTGTTTGTTCTGCATTTATTCTGTTTTGCACATATTTTACATTGTGATGTGTGAGGTGGAAAATACTGATTTCACTTTCTATACAAGGTTCTGTTCCAAAGAAAATGTACTTTTTAATGAACAGTAGTCAGAGACTGCAGTGGGTTGGCACCCTGCCCAGGATTGGCTCCTGCCTTGTGCCCTGTGTTGGCTGGGATTGGCTCCAGCAGACCCCCGTGACCCTGTGTTCGGATTCAGCAGGTTAAAAAATGGATGGATGGATAGATAGTCAGAGATGTGAGCTATGATATGATAGGGACTTAACATGCAACTGTCATATCTTATGGAAATAGAAGTGTTTAAAAGTGTCTCTTTCACTAATACCTTGGATTTCCCTTAGTTATGGGGCTTTTGTCTTTCTGCTCAGTTTTGAATATGACATTACCAAACCTCTTAGAAGAGCAATTCTGAAAAAGATGTTTTAAGATTGTGTTATCCAAAAGACTGTGGTGGAGTCAAGCTTTTTTGAAGATTGTTTAAGTTGGCTTGTCTGTTTCATTTGTAGTTAATAGACTTTTTCCAAGTACTTCAAGAATAAAGGATGGATTCTAAAAATAACTGTTCATGAAATTCATTTGAGCAACTCAGAGCACAGAATGTAATAACTTTAAGAGCAAGAAATAGACAAAAGACAACCAGGCAACTTAAAGCAAGAGAGGGAGAGAAATAAGTACACACTAACTACACTAACCAGAGGGACACTTTTAGCAACTATTCAGCTGAGTTTTCTTCAATCAGCAGTAAACACTCTCAAACAAAGGCATCACCTCCTACATGGAGATTGTCTCACAGATAAAGTTTTCAGTCAGCAGTACCTTCCTACAGCACTAGTGACCTAATACTTAGCAATGTATTGTACATTGCCAATCAGCAGATTATACATTTATATACTGTAGCATCAGCTCAGAGCGCCGCAATGGATGGATTCTCTGCTCTTAACATGGAATTTTGTAGAGGCTTGCTATCCTTGAAAGGACTGCTCGCCTTTTGCAACACTAATTGGAAAGCATGCAAATTTCCTGGCTTGCTATTTTTATAGGTGCCCTTCCACTCATATACTTGAGTGACTCATCCAGCTCCTTGCAACGACACACAAACTTTTTGAAATGGCAGTGTGGTCATCTGTCTTGCCACTGGTGATGAGGTTACATCAGCAGGGATTGTGAGCACTGGGATGTTATGAGGTCAGCAGAGGCCTTTACCACTGGTCAGTTGTAAGCAAGAAAGCAAATCTCCTTGTCTGGACATGCAGATGTATTTGTCTCTTGGCTGTTTTTTTTTTCACGGAACTGGAGCTTCAAACCACATTCCAAGTCTAGATCTCAGCTTTGAGACTCTCGCTCCACCGCTGTTTCACAACTCCTCTACGATCTGCCCTGTACTTTGCTTACGCATTTTTACTACTGGCCTTGCTTCTCACAGCTCATTTGGGGTCAGTGGCAACTCAACTGGCCAAACATTTCCCCTGCTCCATTAGCCTGAAGCTCAAACGGCGTCTGCATAATGGACATTAGCAGACAGAGAGGCTGTGGTGGAGCTGAAGAGGTGGCAGTATCTCAGCTGTATTCCTCTCTGTACTGCTGCTGTAAACGGTACTCCAGATTATGGATTTGAGCCTTGAGACACTCCAGCAACTCCTCCAAAGAGCCAGGCAGGTCCGTTTTAGATCACTGAGACACTAGACGTTCTTCTAAGTCAGACTGTAAGTCTTCTCATCCCACTTTTGACATCAATGTAGTGTTGGCACCAAGCGCTGCATTGGATGGATTTTCTCTTCTTACCATGGCTCTTTGAGGAGACTTGCTATCCTTATAAGGACTGCTTGCCTTTTGCTGCAATATATGGAAAAGCATGCAAATTTGCAGGCGTGCCATTTATATAGGCCACTGGTGATGTAATGCCAGCTTATACTTGGGTGACTCATCCCTGGCTGATGTAACTTGATAGCACTATTCCAATACGTATACCTAGGTATGACCCACAGATGACACTTTTGATCTCACAGATTTGAATACCAGAGTGTAGCCCAAAGCTATGTAGAAAAAAATGCAGTGAATATATAATAATAATAAACACTCTTTAGGAGCTCCATCTTGGACAATATGTATAAATAATATAGATTTTGAGGCTGAAGCAGATGTGTGTGTTTATAACCATATTACTACATTTGTGTGCAAGCATACAGTATATGCCACTTCCTCCATCTCCATCACTCAACAAACTTTAGATATTTTTGTATTATTTTATGTATCATTGCCAGTTTTTACACATGACCAAGTCAAGTCAAGTCAAGTTGGGGAGCATGCACTGGTACAGTGCGTTGCCACACCCACTACACGACGAAACAACTCGGGATCCCGGTTTGCACCCCCCAAAGCAGACATGCGGTCCAGTCTCACCCTCCGGAAATTACCCTCTATCTGCCGCAGCCAGGTGTTACGTGGGAAACCCCTTGACCCCAATAATGAGGATCTTAAGAGCCAGATCACCCTCAGGGAAATGCGCCACATGACCGTAGTGCCGTAACTGACGCTCCCTCACAATGCAGATAATGTGCCTCATTCGGGACTCCATGAGCAACTGCTCATTCGGCACAAAGTCAAACCAACGGAGTGAGCGGAGAAACTCGAAAGTTCACGTTCAGAAAGTCGCACATTGCCTGAAATAAATAAGAAGTGGTAAGATATCAAAGTCGCCGTGAAAAGACAAGTTATAGCCCACCATCTAATTGTCATATGGAAACGTATTAGGGTACAGAGAAAAGAAAAAAAACTGGGACTCAGTGTGAAAAAAGGTGGAAATTTCCACTTTAATCATGTAATTTTGTCATTAACGTAGAATGCCATAAACTTAATCTTAAAATTGTTTAATAGTTTCTCAAATGCCATCGTAACTAAAGTAGCACGTTAAATGCTTCATATTTTATGTACTCTTATGTGTGTGAATCAGTACATGCTTCTCAAATGGGCGTCCTCTTACGTCGACAGGACACAGAATTCATTACATTCATGATATTTCATGTTAGTATTTAAATTGTTCAGAGAGCTGTATACTTGATATCATTTTCATGATGATATAAATTAAAGTATGTATAAAACTTTGAGGCACATTGGTGCAGTGGTAGCAACGAGCTGGCACCCCTTCTAGAGATTGTTCCTGCCTCCCACAAGATGCCTGCTGCCCTATGCATGACCCTCAATAAAATAATTTATTGCAGTAGTACTGTCTCTTTCAAATGTACTAACCCCTGATTCCTTTCCTTCCTTTTCTTTCTCAAAATAACCAATCGCCAAACAATCAGCTGTTTAATAAATGTCAAGCCATCTGTAGGCTTAGAATGCAGATTCTTCAAAACTTTTAAGGAACATTGAAATACTTCATAGTACATGTTTAATTATTCCATTCATGTATCCATCCAGGGTAGCACCAATCCCAGCAAGCATACAGTGCGAGGCAGGAACAATCTCTGAATGGGGGGCCAGTTCATCGCTAGCGTTGTCCACCGCATCCACACATTTAATAACAATATACATTATTTAAATGAAGTTTAAACTGTATCTGCATAATGTCATATATATACTTTAATGCATTTCATCTTTAAAGTGATATCAAAAGCTCCACGAAGATAGCACCTGAAATTGACTTAGAAGCCAGTCATCATGATCTGTAAATATGTGCTCTCAATTGAATTGAATTTCTTTATTGTTATTGTATGGTACAATGAGATTCGATATGCAGATTCTCCATAAACTTATTTTCCTATAAAATGGTAAAATAACAACAATAATAATAATAATAGGATAAAAAATACGAAAGCATAAGACGCTCAAGTTGTGCAATATTACAACTGTAATGCAAGTTTTCAGTGAGGCAATTGTAATTATAAGTACAAATAGTTCTACCGGGAGCACTTGATGGATTGATTGAGTGCATTTATAGCTCTTGGGATGAAACTGTTTTTGAACCACGAGGTCTGTACAGGAAAGGCTCTGAAGTGTTTGCCGTATGGGGAAAAGTTCAAATAGACTGTGCGCATAGAAGCTGTATCCCGATATTTATGCCCACTCTTGACACAATCTGCGGTAGAGCTTTCTGGTCAGCTGCTGTACAGCTGTGATTCCACACTCAGCTACAGTGGGTTAAATACTCTGAGTGGTGCACTGACAGTGACAACACTAAAGCAGCTATAGTATTTGGAATAGTTTGGCCATTGCGTGCACCATTATATGGTTACAGGTTGATTACAATCAGATGCCTTAAACTAATAAACTACATGTGGTTAATTTCAGTGTATTTGATAAAGCTGCGTCAGGGATGTGAATCTATACTAATAAAAGGCAAAGCCCTCACTGACTCCACTCACTCAATCACTCACTCACTTACTCACTCACTCACTGACTCAACACTAATTCTCCAACTTCCCGTGTAGCTGGAAGGCTGAAATTTGGCAGGCTCATTCCTTACAGCTTACTTACAAAAGTTAGGCAGGTTTCATTTTGAAATTCTACGCGTAACGGTCATAACTGGAACCTACTTATGTACATATATACCGGCCATAGCCTGCAGCTCGCTCGACGTTTGAGGCGGAGTTGCGTCTCGCATCATCACGCCTCCCACGTGAACTGACTGTGACCGCAGTAAGTAGAGAACAAAATTGAGATTACACAATTGAGAAGGCAGCAAAAGAATATCAAGCGAGTGACGCATACAAGCATATTCATAAGTGCAGCTGCTGCGGAAACAAAGCACGGTGTAAACCGTAAGTTTAAATCAAGTTTATAGACACGCTTCAACTGCCGTTTGTCATGCCTAAGACGAATACGATATTCGCCAGATGCAAGTTTAATGAGAAGACACGAGGTATAAACAAGACTTTGGATCACTTTGTAACGGAGTTAGAATTGCTGTAGCGAGAAACGTTTAAGTGCCGGGTCTTAGCTAACATTAAATAAAGCCGTGGACATTGCAAGATCACACAAGAGAGCGGCTCACGTGAACTGACTGTGAACGCAGTACGAGTAGTCACTTCGATGAATCAAATGTGTTCAAAAAACGCATTACATAATTGAGAAGGTAGCAAGAGAATATGAAGCAAGTGACGCATACAAGCATATTCATGAGTGCAGCTACTTCGGAAACAAAGCACGGTGTAAACCTAAAGTTTAAATTAAGTTCATAGACAGGCTGCCGATAGCGTTTGTCATGCCCACGACGAATACGATATTCGCGGGATACAAGTTTAATGAGAGGACGCAGGGTATAAACGAGAGTTTTGATCACTTTGTAACTAAGTTAAAATTGCTGGTGAAGGACTGTGCTTATGCAAATTCTGAGAAACTGTTTGTGGGGGGATTGACAGTTAAGGAGGGTGGGGGAGTCACGTTATCATCTCCCCTCCCATTCACCTCATTTCATTCACTTAATTTCGCTCCGAGCTGAGCTCCGCACCTGACGCGGTCTTACCGTTCTTTTTCCTTAGTGTTTACTCCTCTCTCCTTTACTGATTTATATAAAGGAGAGTTGAGATCATCAGGGATAGAATAGTGTTTGCCACAAACTCAGCAAAAGTGCGAGAGAAACTTTTAAGTGCCGGGTCTGAGCTAACATTAAATAAAGCCATGGACATCACAATCCGAGAGACTGTGCTTGTGGAGGGATTGACAGTTAAGGTGGGTGAGGGAGTCACGTCATCATCTCCCCTCCCATTCACCTCATTTCATTCACTTCATTTCGCTCCAAGCTGAGCTCCGCACCTCACGTGGTCTTGCCGTTTTTTTTCCTTAGTGTTTAGTCCTCTCTCCTTTACTGATTTATATAAAGGAGAGTTGAGATCCGAGAGACTGTGTTTGTGGAGTGATTGACAGTTAAGGTGGGTGGGGGAGTCACGTCATCATCTCCCCTCCCATTCACCTCATTTCATTCACTTCATTTTTCTCCGAGCTGAGCTCCGCAGCTAACGCAGTCTTGCAGAAGCAACTTCGTGACGCTGCCACCAAATACTCACAGAAAAATCCACAAGTTAATACACACGCTGTCTCTAGAGTGTGTTTCTCCACACTCTGAATCCTCCAGGCACTACTGAGCATAATCTAATTTTGAGGGTTGGGACACCAATAATGTTACTGAAAACCTTGCAGCCACTGAGACTTTGTAACGGCACGAGACTTCAGGTCACGTGTCTGTAAAAGAACCTAATTGAGGCAACTATTTTTACTGGCAGTTGCTCAGGGGGGAGAGTTTGTATTGCTCGCATCCCCCTTATACCCTCTGATCTCCCATTTCAATTCAAGTGCCTCCAATTTCCAGTAAGGCTCTGCTTCGCGATGACAATTAATAAGTCTCAGGGACAGACCCTACAAAAGGTTGCCAATGATTTGAGGCAAGATTGCTTTTCTCCTGGACAACTATATGTTGCATGCTTAAGAGTAAGCTCGCACAGCTTGGTCATATTACAACCGGAGTGCTGAACTGACAATGTGATATACAAAGAGATCCTTAACAAATAATTATTGGTATATTTTCCCTCAGTTTAAAAAGGCTTACTTTTCTTCTTAATAAAAATGTAAAAGCAGTACTTCGCCTCTGCGAA
>JANRMT010062808.1:59649357-59730774 GCA_026402145.1 Polypterus bichir lapradei | reverse complement strand
TATATATATATATATATATATATATGACAGCAACACTCATAACAGTGACAAAACAATTACACTGACAATCATGTTACGTTATTTTTAAAATGTTTTTCTTTTCTTTTTCATAACTTCTTTAACACACTACTTCTCCGCTGCGAAGCGCGGGTATTTTGCTAGTCTAAAAATAAAGGGAAACCACACTGGAACAGTAGCACTGCTTTGATGCTGGGTGCCATCAGTTTGCAAAACCAAGCGGAGAACTTGTGTACGCAAGGGATTAACCTGGCATGAAAATGTGAGTGGCTTTACGGCAAGTTTAGTTTTATACATTGCGATGTGAGTGTGGAAACAATCGTATGCAACATTTTTAAGAGTACGCAATATTTATACACGAGGCCCCTGGTCTCAGAATCTTTATGCTGTTTGCCTACAATAATAATATTTCCTTTCAGTAATCATATCATTGTGAAGACCAGCTAAAAGGAAATTTTGAAAACTCACTATAACTGCCCTCTCCTAATATTTTATACACAAGACCAAGAGATACCCTTGAATACTGTATATTTAAAAACAAAGCCCATGGAAACAATTACAGTGATTAAGAAAACAAAATTGCCCATATTTCAAAATACATTGTTCTCACTCTAACAGTAGATGATCTTTAATGTTATGCCAAAACATACCACAACTGTTCCTGAGTGCCTAATTAGCACAACATGAGAATTACTTGAATGATTACTACTTGTCTTTAAATTAGGAAAACAAATGTTTTCTTAACAGATAGACGTACTTTAGATTGTTATCAGATAAAACTGTCAAATTTAATCTCTGGGGACTTAAATATTACTTTTCCTTAACCTAAATGTACAAATGTTGGGTGTTACCTTCGACACTGATCTTTAATTTAGCTGTCACTTTCCAAGATGTGTGTTTTCCAGCTAAAAATAATGAAGCATCACAACAATTTTCTATGTAGAATAAATAAGTTATTCAGACTTTTCTTTCAAGTAGTATTGCTTTACACGGAGGCTATTAAAATTGATTACATCAACATTATTTGCAAGAACTGTTAATTATAGTTTTATTTCACACCTGCTCTTTATTCTCTACAATCTGACAAAATTCTTTGGCACTTTAAGCCACATTCATTTATAACTGGAAAATTTAGTTACCCTATTAGTCTAACACTTGAGTTTTAGGAACTGTCCAATCCACCTATTACCTAACTAAATTTTTCTGCAAATGCCCAACTTTGATGTTATGGGTTGGCGCAATGCTCCCACTCCTGTTCGAAAGCTTCTTGAACCCACCACCATCGTTAATGTAACCATGGATGAGCTGGACAAATGAGAACACTTACATAGCAAGGTGTAAGACTGCTCTTATTTAAAAAAAAAAGTCAAACAAACAGTTCAAATAATGCAGTGCACACATTTGTCAATAAATAAATAATCCATTAAAAACAGTGACGATCTTCAGAATTCAGAATTAAAATTGGAGTAAAACTGATACAGTTATCAGGAGCCCAACTCAGCTCCATCTTTGTCTCCTTGCCTCACCCATTGCTCACATAGCCACAGTCTTCACCACCTGAACCCTGTTTTAGCTGACTTGAGTGGCATCGGCCAGACCTCTCAGTATCGGTTGTCCTCCTGGCATTCCTTGGTTCTCTGGGGAGGACTAGACCACGATTACACTCACTTCTCTATAAATTTTCAGTGGGGACCCTCTGCCCCTCCTTCGTGGGGCCAAATACTGCACTCCCTCTCACACACTGGCTGGCTGGATTGGCAAATACTGTTCTCATGGCTCTTTGTTCCCGCTCTCTCTGTCTCTCCTAGTAGGGCGCGGGTATGAGACAGCGCTCCCTCCGCAAAAATAATGAGGCACCTGACTGACACTTGCACTTGCCCGTGCATACTCAATCAGCCAGGCACCTTCATCATCCCAGTGCAGAGAGTGATAGTGCACATTCCCCCCCACCATGATTCCCAACCCCAACCCGCGTTTGAAGCATGCATGTTTCAGGCCATGATTATTAATATAAACTCTAACGAAAGCCATGGACCATCTATCACACTAACTCAGTTGCTTTGGGACCAAGTAGGAATTGAAGGGTGGGGTCTTTGGGATGATACTGTTATTAATTTGGGTAAAATATAATTTGTAGCACCCCTCATGACTATTACTAAATCTTTTGTCAATACTGATTTATTGTTAGCACCCTGAGTTAACACTTCATGCTTTTGCAACATTGCAACTCTATTCGGGCAACAGAAGGGGATGATAAATTTGTGGAAAACCTCTGTCTTCAAAAGTAGCAGGCACAATATTAGATCATTTTTGATTATTTCACAGTTAAGATATAGATTGCCTAGGAAGAAACTTGGACCCAGTTGGCTTTGGTCAGCTGGGGTTTACTTTGCTTATTTCAAAGGGTTATAGACCTACAGGAGATTTACTGTATTTTGTTTACATTTTTGTTTTTCATTCCTCTGATTCCTACTGTTCATATACTTTTCTTAGACACTTATTCTGTAAGCCTTATGTTTCCTGTTTTGTTTACTTTACTAGATTAGAAGTCTAGACAAAGTGTAAATTTGTTTTCATTTCTGTAGTGGACATTTTAACAGATGTGCAATAATATTTGTACTTTTTTACATAATTTAAACCAGCTTAATTTAGAAAATATGGCATTTCATATTACATCCTCTAAAACATATTAATGTGCTTCATATACTACAAATTCATATCCATTTACAGTATACTGCATTTAATGTTTATCAGATTAATGATAATAAGTTCTACTCATTTTCATTAAAGAAAGCTTATCAGCTATTAGGTAAATTTAAAAATTCACAGTAAAAACTGGTTCCGAATTTGCACCTTGATTGAGGTCACTGTCTATAAAATCCCACTAGTCATATAAAATACAGTATATTATTATCCTTGCATTTTTTGAAAAACTAACCACATAGAGTCTTCTTGCCAGCAATGATAAAACTAAATTCCAAACAGTGGCACAACAAATAAAAATATAAATCATCTTCATGAGTTGAAAGATTGGTTTTCTTTACCACCACTGGCATTTTCAGTCAGCGCTGAGCTTATATTTGCAGTTTCATACTAACATGGTTGAATAAGAAATTGCTTATACTGCTATAGAATCATTTAGGCCAATCCCTTTAAAACAAATTGAGCTTCATTTGATGTTAGATAGGTTTTCAGATTTTCAAAAATGAAACGAATATTCTTTACAATGTTTTTTTTTTTTTGTTCAGAGAAATCCAACAAAAATTTTAAGGAAAAGCACCTATAAAAGGAAACCATTCAATTTCTGAAGCATTGTCAATCACAGCATCATAAGAATAACAAATCGCTTGGTAAAACTCATCTTATTTTTTACAGTACACAGTATTGTTTTGGAAACATGTCCATTTTCCGGAATAAGTATAAAATGAATGTTTGATAATTAAATGACATATGCCTCAATTTAACTATTATAAAATTTAATAGTGGAATATTTTATATTAAAAATATCACAGGTAATATTTTAAAATGCTTTATCATACAATTTAGGATGATTACTCTTGTGATGCTGAGTCAAGTAGGCAGCATGGGGCTGCAGTGACTTGCAATAAGAAACTTTGTCCAAATGCCTGTCCAATCACAGTCTTTATGGAGTTTTTTATGTTCTTCCTTGTCCTCAAAGGAGTTTTTGCATGTTTTGCTCCCCCTTCTTAAATACAAGAATATAAAGTTCAGTGCTGTCTGTAAACTGACTTGAACATATGACTGCTTGTGCGCCTTGTGATATCAGATAGGACTTTATTTGTCCCCAGGGGAAATCTGGCCTTATACAGAAGCTCTTTGAATAAACAAATGCATAAATAGGTAGATAAATAAATAAATATACACAAATACTTTGGCCTGAACCCAAAAACAATATAAATAAAGGTTAAGACTTGGTTGTCCCAGTCCCAGTGAGGCATTATGCGAATGGTTTGCTGTTGGTATAAAGGAGCTCCAGTAACTTTTATTGACACACTTCTGCTGAGTCAGAGAGAGGATGTGTAGCATTCTTTGTAATGGCACTCAGTTTTGTTTAATTCTCTCCTTCGCTCTGATCTTAAGGGGGTAGTCTAGCATATGTCCTATAAATGAATTTGCTCTTTTAATTTTTTTGGTTGATTCAATGGGCCTTTTCTTGAAGTGATGTTACCAGCCTACTGTGTAGAAAATCGCACTGGTCATCACAGAGTTACAGAAGATGAGAAGGATGTCACTTCCCACATTAAAGGAATGCAGTCTCCTAAGTAAGAGCAGCCTGCTCTGTCCTTTGTTATATACTGTAGTTCCTCTGTGTTAAGAGACCAGTCAACCCGTAATTATTATTCTAGCATGCTGTTCACTGCTGGTTTCTGTCTTGCAGCTGATGCTGCTAGGGTAGGCTCTACCTACATAAAAACTGGTCTAATTGTGGTACAATTGGCTGAAAGGTCACATTAGGCACAAGGACAGGGCCATTCAAAATTCTGTCAGTCTCAAAAACACATGCAATGTCAAGGGCCACACATGTCTTCTTGCTTATGCAATACTGAAGATTTTGCCAGAGATGGTATATCAGGCATGTCTGCTGGGGCTTCAGAAGGTCTAATTGTTAGAGAAAAAGAGGAAATATATTATCTTCTTACAGGATTCTAGGTGGCTCAGATATATTTGTATTGTGTGGGTCTATGTGATCCCTCAAAAACAAGAAGCTAAGGAGAGTCCTGGCCTTTACAAACCTTAACTACTGTCTTTCCCCAAAAATCAGACCAACCCCGAAAATAAGCCCTAGCATGATTTTTCAGGATGCTCTTAATATAAGCCCTACTGCAAAAATAAGCCCTAGTTACGATCTTGAGCAGGCGCCTTTGAATACATGATAAACGCCTACCGCTACTGTATGTACACAGATCAATAGGAAATAATACTGGTATTTTGACCCCCCAAAAAGATGAGTGCAAGAAGAAACAGCTACTGTATTCTTTCGAGTATAAGAAAGGAGTTGTGGCAGAGTCCGAGGGCAAAAATCTTAGTGCTTTCTGCAAAGAGAAGAAGTTGGATATCCGAATGGTCTGAAAATAGCAAGCAGAGTCCAATAACCTCAGTCAGCAGACATTCAAGGGAAATGCTAAGACGCGCAAGTGTGGCTCGGGTCGTCAACCATTATTTCCTGAGCTGGAAGACATGATCTGTGAATGGGTTGCTGACAGAAGAGCAAAGGCTTTGGTTGTGCACAGGGCTGATATTCAAGCATTTGCCCTTGCAATGGCATTACAGTTAGAAATATCCCCAGAAGAATTCAAAGCATCACAACACTGGCTGGACGGCTTCCTTCAACGATATGAACTGTCTCTAAAAAGATTGACAGCACTGTTTAAGCTGGAAGATGCTGAAGTTATTAAACATGCACTTGCATTCAATTCCTTTGTTGATGGCATCGACTTTTCTAAATACCAACTTTCCAACATGATTGCTATCGATGAAACTGCAGTGTTTTTTGGGCCAAGGACAATTGATCAGCGAGGTACCTCCTCAGTCTACGTTCTTTCCATGGTTATGAAAGCACACGTGTTACCTGTATTTTTGCAATTCGTCTGGATGGAAATAAAGCCCCACCCTTTAATCATCACTAATGTCAAGAAGGATAAGATTGAACGTGTTTCAGGCATTTATGTTCTTGAAACCGAAAAAGCCTGGTGCACACAAGCAGTTATAAGGAAGTGGGTCGATTTAATGCTGCTACTTGTTATGCGAGGCAGCCAAAGAGGTCTGCTAGTCTGGGATTCAGCCAGCACACACCACACTAAAGACATGAAGAGCTTCCTTCAAGAGCGAAGGATAGATCAAATAATGATTCCCACAGGAATGACTGCCTATCTCCAGACTCTTGATATTGCAATAAACAAGCCATTCAAGGACCATTTGCACCTGGAAATGAACGATTACAGTGAAAATAGAATGGAGAGAAATCAGCGTGGAAACTCCGTGAAGCCTACCCTGCAAGAAGTTGTGACTTGGGTGAAGAATTCATGGAATATAATCGCTAACAGTTGCGTTGCCAATGCACTACGAGCAGGCTACATGGACAAGAGGTGCTCATTTAAGGGAAGCTCTATTGATAGACATGAGAGATTGGGACCAATTGTTCTAAAGGAAATGGAGTCGCCAGAATTTGGGGTTTGGAGAGTTATGATGATGTTCCAGAAGATGATGGCATGACTGTATTTGAATAAATGTAGATTTTTGTTCAAGAATAACTGTAGATTTTTGTTCAAGAATACTAGGGGGTTGTGCCCCCGGCTTGCTTCACTTACCCATCCCTAGGGGCACACTGCGCCAGCCACTTCACGTCTCTGCTGCTTGCGTTGTGAAGGGGGATGATGGCGGTCACTGTGCTCATTGGGACCTTCAAAGCAGCAGAAATTTTTCTGTAACCTTCCCCAGATTTGTGCCTCGAGACAATCCTGTCTCTGAGGTCTACAGACAATTCCTTTGACTTCATGCTTGGTTTGTGCTCTGACATGAACTGTCAACTGTGGGACCTTATATACACAGGTGTGTGCCTTTCAAAATCATGTCTAATCAACTGAATTTACCACAGATGGACTCCAATTAAGCTACAGAAACATCTCAAGGATGATCAGGGGAAACAGGATGCACCTGAGCTCAATTTTGAGCTTCATGGCAAAGGCTGTGAATACTTATGTACATGTACTTTCTCAGTTTTTTTATTTTTAATAAATTTGCAAAAATCTCAAGTAAACTTTTTTCACGTTGTCATTATGGGGTGTTGTGTGTAGAACTCTGAGGAAAAAAATGAATTTAATCCATTTTTGAATAAGGCTGTAACATAACAAAATGTGGAAAAAGTGATGTGCTGTGAATATTTTCCGGATGCACTGTATATATAATCAATTTATTTGTGTTAAAAAGAAGAAGAAAATATATCAATATATCAAAATGTCTGTGGTGGTGACAAAAAGCAGAATGCAGGAGGGTAAAGGTTCAGAGAAAAACATTTAGCCTGAGCAGACCCAACCTGTGTATATCTTGAAACAAAGAGGCAAAGGAAAAAAAAGCATGCCATTTATTCAAGGAAAAAAACTGTGGGAGCCCAAGATATATCACCTCACCTCTAGGCTGAACAAACATGTCAAGCCCAATCTAACCTTAAAAATATCAAATGGTTCCGCCTCCACAAAGTGTCTTGACAGAAAAGTCCACAGTGCCCTCTGTATAAATAAGATATACTGCATTTCCAGCCTGAACCCGCCCTTCTAACTTCATCCAATTACACCTAGTGTGACTCATGTTTTACTTTATATTGTTCATTTCCCTCAAGAATTTAAAGACCTCTGTTCTCCCTCACCCATCTTCATTCTAGAGTATGTATTGGAGATCTAATTTTTGCAGCCTTTTTTTTTGCTGCCCAAGCTTTTAAAATTGGTTATTAACAGTGTTGCTCTTTTCCTTGCCCTTTTAAGTACACGAGTTTTAATCTCACCAGAGTGATGTGCCATATTTCCTCAGCATCTTTTCCACTTAACTATTGCACCATGGCTTCTCAGGAGTGTTAATACACATTCTGTCTCTTTCATTTTTTTTTCTTCTTTAGAATTTTATAACCTAATGCAGAGGTGTCCAATCCTGGTCCCGGAGGGCGGCAATGGCAGCAAGTATTCACTCAATACCAGCCTCTTAATTTGATGTCAAACCTTTTGGTTAATTCAGTATCACTTTTAAAAAAGGTGTCTTATCCTAAGGCTCTGTCCTGTATTTAAGTAAATTGAAAATAGTACACTTTTACTTATTATAGAAATTCAGAAAGGTTACTGCTGGCACAATTTCTGCATTTTTTCCTTTGGAATGTTTAATTTGCTATTAACAAAACACAATTAATTAATAATATGGAAATATTAAGGTCATCCACAGCTGACTTTGCACCAGTCTCACTTGTACATGTTTGAAAGAACATTTTTCAGTAAACTAAAATATACACTGACATTTCTTATATAGTACAAATGGAACAGAAACATCCATCCATCCATTATCCAACCCGCTATATCCTAACTACAGGGTCACAGGGGTCTGCTGGAGCCAATTCCAGCTGTTATGGTGTATAAAATCTGTACATTTTGGTTTTTCCATTATATTTTGTTCAAGACAACAGATGAACTAAGACAAATCAAAGCAGGTTTTCTTTCCTTATACCTCACTTTTATAACAGTTGTTCATAGCTTAGTGCTAATTTGGTTTACAACCTGGGAAAGGATGCTGAGCTGATACCTCAGGTTATTGATTACTTTACGGATGGACATCTGGGACATCAATTTGGTTTACGGTCTGGGAAAGGAAAAACTGAGGAAATATCAAAAAACTTTATTACCTGGGGAGCAAAATTCATCCATCATATTGACAGCCAGCCAATCAGGTGCATGGAATATTCATGTGTTGTGAAACCACGGCATGAAATTTCATAATAAATATGCCTTAGTTTGAAAGCAACGTCACACAGAAGAAAGCAAAGAAAAGAAGAAGAAAGTACAGAGTAAGAAGAGGAACTGACGAAGACGGCACTGGTCGTCAGAAAGTCATCATGAACATCGATTGCTAAATCAAACGCCTCCCCGGGACATTCATCCTTGTCATCTCTACCTTTTTTCGTAAGCTTTTTCTAAAGACTACAGTATACTTATTCAGACTTTCCTATCAGTACCTATTTTTCTATTATTCTTTGTTCCAGTGATATTATTATTATTCTTGTAATAAATACCATGCTGCTTTTAACTTTCTATGCTTTGTCTTAATGTCTGGAGTGATTGAAGTAATAAGTTAGATTTCTTTGAGCACCTGGTGACAGCCGGATTTTTGCCATTATTTCTGTGCTGCGGGGTTTATAAGGCTGAGAGTGAATGTGCCACTCAATAGTTAGGGACAATACAATAAAGAAGGTTTTCTTGGCTGATAAATGGCCTATAGTCAAGAGTGCTGAGTCTTTGTATGTTTAAATGTATTCTTGTAGACCAAAAGTAATATTTAGGTCTGAGATATCACTAAAACATCGTATGTTCGTGCTGAAAATAAGTAAGTCTCTTGAAGTGCTGAATGACAGGCTGTTATTCCTATAGCACTTGTGTGGTTTAAAGTGCTAAGGGTTAATCAGCGTGTGTGTGTCATTCATAGGGCACTGTTGTGGTTAGGGTCTGTGTGTGTGTTTATCTATGTGTGTGTGTGTGTTCATCTTAAAGTGCAACAGTAGACCAACCCGATAACGAACTTGACGAGAACATTTACCCTTGAGAAAACAGGTAAAGGGTAGGTAGAGGGAAATACTACGATAATACACCAGCCAACACAGGGCGCGAGGCAGGAAACGAACCCCGGGCAGGGCGCCAGAATATTTAATTTAAAATAAAAAAATTAATTAACAATAAGAACTGGTTTCTGATTAAGACATCGGTTAGAGTACATGCCTGCAATCCCTGTAGGACTCCAGCACCAGGATTAGTTATTTAACAAGGATTATATGTAAAAATATGATACAGGTGAATAAGGGGATCTTATATAATATGGGCGACACTCATGGGTCATATAAATAAAGGATACTGAAAGACAGGAAGTTTTATACAGTCTATTCATTGTAACTGACAGATGCATTGTGGCACTATGAGATCTCTGAACCATTAAATGCATAACCTAACACCTCTTTAAAAATCAATTGCTCTAACTCAGTGTTATAACTTTTCTTTGTTCTGGCCACCTATTATGGACACAGATATATTTTGTAAAGTGATCTCAGAGGTCAAGCTAGTGTTTTATTTTAAATATACTTGTCATATTTTTAAATGAGATTTCTATTGCTCCATATTGATTCTTTTACATCACTGAGAGATGATATCTGATGTAATTATATACTCCAATCTAAAATGAAAGAAAGTTGTTTTTTTTGTGATGTAATTTAAATATTGTGAAGAGAGTCAACTGATATTATTATCTTTTAAAGATTATTTTTATGTTTCCTGGCAAAATAAAAGTACAAAGAAAAATGTGTCTGAAATATTAATTTAGGTAGCACAATAGGTAAAGTTGCTAGCACCAAGCATAGTCTGTGGATCTATAGCCTGTGGGGTTGCTTTTTTGTACAAAGAATTCATTTTCTCTGTAAACAAAGTTTTCCTGTGAGGAAAGTAGTCTTCTCGTCAATTATAAAGTGTGTGGCACAAGTGCAGTCAACAGTTTTTTCACATAGGGTTGGTTTGTGGCTGTTTTCCATTACTGTTGACTTCCAATGACCCTGTGATGGAAAACACTAGGCTTAGAAAATTTATGGAAGGATATTCATTGTAAAGGTTTTGCTTTTTTTCTGGTAGTTGGCTCATTGCACATCCGTGGAATGTTTAATAACTTATTTAATTACTTAAATCTATCTGATTTTAACTTCATTACCAATGATGAAATTTTCTGACTTTCTTATCAACTGCTGCCAAGTTTCAAAAAGTGGGAATTGTACTTGTATGTTCTTTCTCCCTCAAGTACTGTATTTTAAGCTATTAGTGTTCTTACCTTATGAATCCAGTTAATGAGCAACAGGGAGCATGTAAAACCCATGCATTTAATGATGTGTCACTAACTGGTAAAGGGTTGCCAAGAAATGTGGTAATGGAAGGGTACAAAAGGGCAATAGATAAGTAAATTTCTCAGCGGTAAGATATGAACCTGACCATATGCCAGTGTTAGTAAGTGATTAGCACAATAACCTTCTGATGCACCTTTTACACTGGACATCATTTCACAGTACTGGAAGAAATCTGAGACTTTAGACTATCACAGTTCTTGTACATATCTGCCTAGGTATGAAAATTTTGATCTTTAGTTGACACTCCTTGATTGATTAATCAATAGTTAAAGAAAATATATTGTAAAATAAGTCAACAACAACAACAACAACATTTATTTATATAGCATATTTTCATACAAAAAATGTAGCTTAAAGTGCTTTACATAATGAAGAATAGAAAAATTAAAGGACACAGTAAGAAAATAAAATAAGACAGCATTAATTAACATAGAATAAGAGTAAGGTCCGATGGCCAGGGTGGAAAGAAAAAACAAAAAAACACTCCAGACAGCTGGAGAAAAAAATAAAATCTGCAGGGATTCCAGACCATGAGACTGCCCAGTCCCCTCTGGGCAATCTACCTAACAAATGAAACAGTCCTCTTTGTATTAGGGTTCTCACGGAAGGACTTGATGATGATGGTCACATAGACTTCTGGCTTTTAGTCCATCAATGTTGGAGCATCATGATGCTTTGAGTAGGTGGTGGTGGCGCAGGCCCCACCACAAAGAAACCGGAAAAAGAAACAGAAGAGAGAGTAGGGGTCAGTACGGATTTTAGAGCCACCATGAATAGTTATTATGATGAATTGAACATACAGAGTATCAGGATTAAGTTAAAGTGAAGTTATGAGAAGGCCATGTTAAAGTAATGTGTTTTCAGCAGTGTTTTAAAGTGCTCTACTGTATTAGCCTGGCGAATTCCTATTGGCAGGCTATTCCAGATTTTAGGTGTATAAAAGCAGAAGGCCGCCTCACCACTTCTTTTAAGTTTAGCTTTTGGAATTCTAAGGAGACACTCATTTGAGGATCTAAGGTTATGATTTTGAGTATAGGGTGTCAGACATTCCGATATATAAGATGGAGCGAGATTATTTAAGGCTTTATAAACCATAAGCAGAATTTTAAAGTCAATTCTGAAAGACACAGGTAACCAGTGTAGTGACATCAAAACTGGAGAAATGTGTTCGGATTTTCTTTTCCTACTTAGGATTCTAGCAGCTGCATTCTGCACTCATTGCAAATGATTTATGTCTTTTTTGGGTAGTCCTGAGAGGAGTGCGTTACAGTAATCTAGGCGAGTGAAAACAAAAGTGTGAATTAATTTCTCAGCATCTTTCAATGATAATAGAGGTCTAACTTTTGCTATGTTTCTTAAGTGAAAAAATGCTGTCCTAGTGGTCTGATGAATATGCGATTTAAAATTCAGGTTACAGTCAACAGTTACCCCTGAAGTTTTTTACTTCCGTCTTAACTTTTAATCCTAATGCATCAAGTTTATTTCTGATAACCTCATTGAATCCATTATTGCCAATCACTAAAATTTCAGTTTTCTCTTTATTAAACTTGAGAAAATTACTATTCATCCATTCAGAAATACCAGTAAGACATTGTGTTAGTGAATCGAGAAAGTCGGTGTCATCAGGTGCTATTGATAAGTACAGCTGTGTGTCATCAGCATAGCTGTGATAGCTCACGTTGTAACCTGAGATAATCTGACCTAACGGAAGCATATAGATTGAGAAGAGCAGCGGACCCAGGATAGAGCCTTGTGGAACACCATATCGGATATCATGTGTCTTTGAGTTGTGATTACCACAACTAACAAAGAATTTTCTCCCTGCCAGGTAGGATTCAAACCAATTTAAGACACTGCCAGAGAGGCCCACCCATTGACTAAGGCGATTTCTAAGAATATTATGATCAATGGTGTCAAATGAGGCACTCAGATCTAAGAAGATGAGAACAGATAAATGACCTCTGTCTGCTTTTACCCGCAAATCATTTACTACTTTAACGAGTGCAGTTTCTGTGCTGTGATTTGTTCTAAAACCCGACTGAAATTTATCAACAATAGCATGTTTATTTAGGTGGTCATTTAACTGCATAATGACTGCCTTCTCCAGAATTTTACTTAAGAAAGGAAGGTTAGAGAATGGTCTAAAATTTTCAAAAGCAGAGGAGTCAAGATTATTTTTCTTAAGTAGGGGTTTAACTACAGCAGTCTTAAGACAGTTTGGGAAGACCCCCTGTATTTATTGACGAATTTACTATGTCAAGAATATTATCAATTAGCACGCCTGATACTTCCTTGAAAAACCTTGTTGGTATTGGGTCAAGGACGCAGGTGGAGAGTTTCAGTTGAGAGATTATTCTATGTAAATCAGGTAAATCTATCCTGGTGAAAGAATTTAATTTGTTTATAACGGAGTACTGGGGCTTAGGAGGTTCCGCAGTGTTGGGGAGATATACTATGTTATTTCTAATATCATTAATTTTTTTATTGAAAAATACAGCAATGTTCTCACAGGTTTCACTGGAAGTATTTTGGGGGCATTCTTTTGTGTTACCTGGGTTTAACAGACAATCAATTGCAGAAAATAAGACTCTGGGATTACTAGCATTGTTATTTATAATCTTAGAGAAATAGCAGCGCCTCTCAAGACGGACTGTGTTATTGTATTCTGTTATTTTAACCTTCAATATCTCATAATGGATAGTTAGTTTAGTTTTCCTCCATTTACACTCAGCTCTACGACATGTTCTTTTTAAATCAGACACTCTTTGGGTCTTCCATGGAATAACAATGCTAGAAGATTTTTTAACTGTCTTTCCAGGTGCAACTATGTCAACAGCAGCTCTTACTTTAGAATTAAAGTTTTCCACCTTACTATTTACATTATCCTTGCTATTATAGTTGGCACTATAAACGGACTGATTGCTTAGAATGCTTGTAAGTTTTAATGCTGCTGATGAGTCAAAGAAGCGTTTTTTTACAATATGCTTCTCATGAATGTTTTCTATCCTTATTTCTATATTAAATAGTAGAAGAAAGTGGTCTGATAGACCAATATCAATGATCTGCTACACATCAACTTTTAGTCCTTTGGTAATTACTAAGTCTAACGTATGACCTGCTTTATGTGTAGGTTGATTAACGAGCTGTCTCAAATCAAAAGAGTCCAGGAGGTTCATGAATTCCTTTACTTTTAGGTCACACTGATTATCGATATGAAAGTTAAAGTCGATGACAATGAGAGTGTGTCATAGTTCGTAATTAAAATTGACATTAAGTCTGAGAATTCCTCAAAGAAAGACGTGTTAAATTTAGGAGGTCTATACACGGATAAAACTAGAACGTGAGAATCTCCATGAATAACAACAGCGAGATACTCAAAGGACTTAAATTTACCAAAACTAACATCTTTACACTTTAACCGGCTCAAGTAAATGTTTGCCAAGCCACCGCCCTTCTTTCCCTGGCGGTCTGTAAAACTGTAATCCGTAGGCACAGATTCAATTAAAATAGCCGCGCCGTCTGAGTTAAGCCACGTTTCACTTAGTGTAATAAAATCAATGTTTCTATCACTAATAAGATCATTGATAAAAAACGTCTTGTTAGTTAAACCTCTAACATTTAATAGTGCCATATTTGATGTTTTGGAGGGGCAGAGCTGAATTCTATGCGCGTTATTGGTATTTGGAACAGAAAGTTATTTTTGTTAGCTCCGCTCTGTGCGTATTTGTTATGTAATCTACAATCTGTTTTTATAGTTTTAATGTATTGTTCATTTAAAGTAGTAATTGCAATTAAATTATTGGTGTTTATGCCGCACTGCCTAGATTTTTTACGTGCATTAAGATTGGTTATTAGATTATTAATGTTGTGCACTTTTACAGAAGACTTTGTTAAGCCATTATGTCCTAGCAAAGCAGTAGTATTACGGAAGGGGTTTAAAGTAGAAATAGACAGCCAAGATAGATGAATTACCTTAGCGATGTTTTCGGAGAGGACCCGGGCGCCAAATCTATTTGGATGCAGGCCATCCCGATTGAAGAAACGTGGCCTTTCCCAAAAGAGGTCCCAATTGTCAATGAACCTGATGTCTTGAGTCTCGCAGAAGCCTTTCAGCCAGTTGTTCAATCTCAGCAGAACACTGTAGTATTCATTTGATCGTCTGACGAGAGGTAGTGGACCCAAGATGAAGATTTTTGCCGATGGGGTCCTCTCCTTCATGTCTTTAATTAGTGCTGCGAAGTCAGTCTTGTGAATCTCCGACTGTCGGTGCCTTATGTCGTTTACGCCGGCGTGTAAAATAATGGATCCAACTGCCCTCTTGTGCTTCTCGTAGATGGTCGGCGCACGTCTCATCACATCTCAGACTCGAGCACCGGGAAAACAAGAAACAAAAGATTTTCGATTAGGGCATGTGATATTGAGGTTTCATACAATCGAATCACCTACCACGATTACATGACCCGGAGTTGAAGGTAAACTGGGGATGCGGAGAGGGTCGAACCGGTTCTGGATTGAGATGCTCGCCTGTGCCGATGGAGGTGTTCTAGCCTTGAACCCCCGCCTGCATAGCTGAAACACGCTGAGGTCTTCATCGGCGTCGTCGTCGCTCCTACGAGGCACGGGGGTGAAGCTTACTTGTCCTTGGAACTGAGCGGCACGAGGTGGGGTTGATGTTACGTCAACTTCAGATGTCGAGGATGGTTTATCCAGCAGCCGAGCCTTTAAGTCTCTAAGGTACCTTCGTCTGAACAGGAGTTTCTGAATCTGTTTGTTGAGTGCCTGGAATTCTTCGACGACGACGGCAACGCGATTCATCTCACTGTTGGCCATTGTCTGCTTCTACTTCCGCTTCCGCTTCGTGACCTAGGAAAGAAAGAGAGAGAATGAGAGTTTGGGATTGACAATCAAGGATACATTTCCCAAACAAATAAGCATTTTGCAAGTATTTGAGTAAATGTAGAGTGAAAATGTATCACAGATTTCCTTTTATGTATAGGGGCATACAGTATTGGCAAGCTTGGGACTCAGTCACATTTCCTTTTTGTCAATTGCAAGAACAGAAGCTGAGAACAGCTCCTCTCGTAGGATAGATTTTCTGAGCATGTTCATGCAGCCTCCATTAAGAAACATGATAAATTTGCCATCAGCTGTGAATGGCAGTATAAAAAAGAAACATGCTACTGAAACTTGTTTCACAGAGATGGGTGAATCAGTGTTCACAGTTTGTGTGCTGCCATGAACACATGCAACACATACGTCCATAATTTTGAATCTATTAAAACACCTAATTCTACTGCCAAAGCTCACCTATTGTATTGTATTGATACAATATTGTCACATATTTCTTGATTGTTAGCTAAGTCTGAAAGTTACTTGTAAATGCAAGCTTGTCAGATATGGTAAAGTGGATTTTTCACTTAATCTCAGTAAAATATTTATTTTATGGCTTGTGGCACTGCCACTAAATGGTATGTGGTGTCCTGGCTCAAACTAACTGTTTACTTGTGGAATTTCTTTAATATATATCACACTATGTCTTGTTCTTTTCATTTTACTAAAAGTTTGTGTAAATTCCACTGTTTGTAAGTCATCGGTTTTGTCAATATGGGAAGTACCATGGTCCAATTTCAAAAACAGCATGTTTATTTTGTGGAAATACACTACATATGTGCTGCCTTTATGTTTTACCAGGGAATTAAACAGTTTGCAGTTTCCCTCTTTTGATCAAAATACTTTCCACCCAAGCTATGTTTAGCATGTTTCAATTTTACTGAAGACTTTTTTTGATCTAAAGCACAGTTTACACCGTCAGGTCAGTTTAAATAAGCACAATGTCCCAAAGTTGATCTAAACTAGGTGTTGCAATTCAGCAAAGCAATAAAAGAACCTAACAGCATTTAGTTATTAACAGTTGCATCCCATTCCTATTCTGACACAGAACAGTGTAATGCTTTGTGCTTTCATTGGCAAAGGGATTCTGTGTTAGGGTCTGCGATTAACACAGATTATGTCACACATTATGTTGTCTAATATTCTGTGTGTAATATGAAGATTGAAGGGAATAATGATACAATCTGTATTCAAGTGAGTTGTCCTCTGCTTGCAGTCAAAATGTTGGATGTTTCTAATACTTGATGTCAAAAACAGCCTTGAAAGTGTTCAACCAGACTTTAAAGATAGTAGCAAGACTCAACACTGTACATCTTTGGAGAAATTTAATTTTAAAACACCTGTGTTGCATTTTTAAAAACCTTGATTAATGTATTATTTAAAATAATTGTTGACCAACTAATCAATTAGGATAGTAGCTGCTAGTTTTCTTTTCTCCCACTGGAAGAAAGAACCTCATGGAAACCAAGAAAGAACAAATGACACTTTCTCAATACTTTACAAGTAAACACAATTTAAAAAGCCTGTTAAAATGCAAATTGGAAAAAATCATTAAAAATGAGGAGGACATATCAAACAAAGTAAATAAATTGTCCAGTGAACTATTTATAGAAGAAATAAATGGAATATCTCAGGCAGTAGTACAAATAAGCTCTGTGTTTAAATATTTTAAAACAGAGAAGCAAGATGTTCTTCAGGCACTGGGTATACAAGAACTGATTAACCAAATCTTTTAGCATAATGGACTTTTGTCAGTAGTACTGAAATGAATGAAAGTCATGTTTTATAAACCTTTGGTATGAATTTTTCAGGATTACTTCAAATGGAACAGGCACCTATCACTGAAAAGTGGTAAATATAGGTCTACAAGAAGACAAAGAAAATGGATCCTAGTAATTACAGACCAATAATCCTAACCTCCAACAAGAACAATGGGAAGTATACATTGAATAAAAAACATACAGGCATACTATTTATTACATTACATTTATTCCAATTGAGATTGCTACTACCATCTTTTAAATTAACTAGAAAGAAATACAATAGCTGCGGTGGGCTGGCGTCCTGCCCGGGGTTTGTTTCCTGCCTTGCGCCCTGTGTTGGCTGGGAAGCAGACCCCCGTGACCCTGTAGTTAGGATATAGCGGGTTGGATACTGGATGGAAATAGAATAGTGATTTAATCAGCCTGAAAACAACACTTTAAATAGTTAATCATGCTTGTATAGATTCATTAAATTACTATTTTAGATCTGGCAAATTAAGAAATTGCCATAATATCACAATATTGATATGCTGGAAAAGCTTTTTTTTTTTTTTTTTAAAGTGTTGAAATATGACCACTAAATCTGTGTATCCAGCCAAGCTGTAATTTTAAGGCTTTTGAGTTACAACTCTTCATGGTCTATTTTTCAGAATTATCACCTACAAAAGACCTTCATTTTCTTAAGACAAGTCATATTCATTCATATTTAGTTTTGCCTAACTAAAGCAGGTTTGATTGATAAGTACCACTAAATGTCATAGACATATGAATGGAAATTAGCATTACAGTATGTTTCTAAATTAGATCTTATAGTAATATTTAAAGAGAGTACCAGCAGTAGGCAGGTGTAACTAAGTTCTTTTTTGTAAATCTTCTGCATACATTGTAAAGTGTAAAGCAAATTACTCAAGAGGAAATTCTAAGCAAACACCTGGAAGAATTCTAAAGAATGTGTATCAGAATGTTGTGGTCTACAGCAGGGGTGCGCACATTCAGTCCTAGAAGGTTTTGGTGGCTGCAACCTTTTGTTCCAAATTACAAATCATAATTAGAAGCCAGTTATTGTTGCTGAAGCAAAGTCATCCACAGTCAACCTTTTGTGCTTCATTTTAGTCAACTTAACTTAACATTTCCAACCCTTTATTGCTTTTTTTAGTTTTAAAAATCTGCATTCTTTGTTTTTAAATACTTCTCGTTTTTCTTTAACCTGCTGCCAATTAACAATGAGATGCAAATGACCAAGGAACCAGCAGCTCATCGTGTAGCTTGGTTCCACTCACACCTGTATGTGTTTATCATAAAGTATGTGTTTTTAATAAAATGTTTGAGAGAAAATGAACGATTAAACATATAAGGACTGACAATTATATAGTCTTTGGCAAGTTTCCTCAAAAGTTAATTTTACACCAACTTTACAAAAGATGTATGTAACATACAAGCTGTTTTTTTACCATGGGTTTCCCAAATCCCTAATCAGCTACATTATGGGTGAGTGCAAAGTACTACTTTATAAACCCTGGTCCTGAAGCCATCACTAAAAAGGAATCGTAAGTCAATTGATTGATTGACAATACATTCATTATTTGTGATGACAAATAATGTGATGATGTTTTACATCCTTAAATGGTGTGAAATAAAGTTGTGGAAAGTAATATAAGTTATTATGTTATTAATAAAAGAATAAATGTGTGTCGGTCTGTCTGTCTGTGTGTCCCCCAGGTTGCTATGTCTGTCATTCCAACATATGTTTTGTAATAAAATGCATTTGTCATTCCAATAGACGGCACATTTCAAACATTGAGACATCTTTTAAAAATCCTATACCAAATGACATATAACACTGACATATGCATAGCATGTTGAACCGCAAACATTAATGCAGAGGGCTACATTGGTTACTTAGATTTCATCCCGTCTTAGACAGGTAGCACAACTAGTGATATTATAATTTAATAACCAAATCAGACAAAGCATATAAATTAGCACAACATTATTCTTAGATGAATGCAAAATTAAATATGACATGCACTACAAAGGAAAAGCACACTTTTCTGAAAAAGGAGATGTTCCTTTAGATGGAAGCAGATTGACATTGTTTACTAAGGCGGATGGCAACACTTTTAAAAGCAGGAAAAGCAAACTGGGACATCAAGACCTAGCTTTAGTCTCTTTTTAGACACACACAAGACACCCCTTCAGTATATAATCTGAACATTTTCCACAGATCTTAAATGAAGTACATTTCTTTATGTATTAAAAATTCCTACACTCCTTTGAATGGTGGATGATGTGTTTATTTCTTAATTATATAGGGAATAACTTAAATATAGCAAAACTCAAAGTATTTTAATTGGAAACAAGGGAAAAAAGCAAAATAACTGTGTAATAATGGTAGTGTTGATGGTCTGTCCTAGCATCCACACCAGCCTGATAAACACCATCTGCCCTAATATCAGGGAATTGTGCATTTACAACCTCCAATTCCCCTTTCTCCCTTTCATTACACCTGCTCTAATAGCGATTTTTCCACAGCATTCTTGCTGTTTCTTGCATTCCAAATTCAAACCAATGATTAATCTTTAGTAAGGTGTGAGTGTTGGGTTCGTGAGATCATGATTGGAGATACAGGCAAAGAATTCAGTGGATGTTATTCTGAGTAGGTTTCCTGTGTTGCAGCCATACTATCTCACCCCACATGTACCTTCTTTTTCTTTTAATCCCAGTATTCTGCACCACTAATCATAATACAGAAAATGTCTTTGTGAAAGTAAAGATAGATGAAGCCTTAGAACACAGATTCTTCAAAACTTTTAAAAACTGTTTACCTAAAATTTTACCTATATTAATATTATAATACAAATGCATGAATGCATTTCACCATGAACATTAAATCATCTCAAGTATAAATCTATTCTAAATGTTCAGGCAACTGCTATGATGTGAATTAAATGTACACTACCTTGCGGCAACTGTCTGTCACTGTCGTTAGTTTAAGGGACAGGCAGTTTAAGAAGCTCTTTAAGATTAATGAGTTATGAATAATGAGGAGTGCATAAACAATGAAGGATTTAACGAAATACATTAGTTAAAATGAATTTTGAGAAAACATCATAAATTAATATTTAATCTTAAAATGGTGTTTACGAGGTTCTTAGTATTACAATACATTTGGAAATCTCTCCCCTAATCTGGTCTTAAAATCATTTAGTTGATGTGATCAGAAAAGAAAAATGTACAAAATAAGAATGACCAGACATGTCTGAGTGAAAGTCATTACATTAAATACAATTTCTGTTATCAGCAACGACTGGTTTCTAATTCTGTTAGAGCAAAAGCTTACAACCTCTCCATGACCAAACTTGACAACCCGCTATTTCATATAATACCAAAAACTGCAGGTAAATCTGAAGCCATGATGTTTGCATTTTAGGCATCTTAGAAAATCAGAATATCAATTACAGTATGATTGTAATTATGTTTCTATTCTGTGACTATTGTGGGCGATAAATAGCATCTAGTTTAAAAAAAAAATCATTATTTAACAGTGCAGCTGGTACATTGTGAGTATTTAAGCCGACTGGCTACAGCTAGGTCTAATGGACAAACAGATTTATTTTAGATAGAAGTTGTAAAATTCTTTGTTCCATCATTAGTTGACATTTAGTAAGGTGGCAAGTGTTATGGTTTATATGTTGTCCTATGGATCTTATAGACCAAGAAGCTGACTATTCATTATGTAATCTTATGTTATTTAGTGGTCCAAAAAAGAAATTTACAAAGTAACTACCCATTATAGTAAGCAAAATTTTGTCAGATGGTTCACATTTGTTATTTGTCAAGTTACCGTTTGTTCCTAATTGAAACCAAACATTTGTTGATATTTTAATATATTCTAAAGCAGCAATCAGAGCCTGCCTTCTAAGACCTTTCTTAACATTCTGAACTTAAAAGTAGGAGTTAAGTCGTATCTCATTGAGGCTGTCAAGCCGTGATGTATGACATGTCTTAGTACACACCCACTAGAGACACAGTTAACTTGCTGATGAGCTTTGCTGCTGTTTCTCAGTTATCTACCATAGTGCTGCCATCTAGTAGATAGCCATAGAATTTTTTTTTACATTTTTTTTAGACACAGCAGCTTGCAGAAAACATTGCTAAAATAGACAGTTCGTCGTTGTGAAAAATGTATAAAGCTGCTAATGTTTTGAAACAACTGGATTTGTTGCAAGAAGAATATTTTGATAATAATGGCAGTGATCAAGATAGTGAAAATCAATTGCATGTTATGGAACCTGTAGACTGTGGCACTGATGCGGATAGCTTCCCTGAGACTGTTTCTACATCAGAAGGGGTCTAACTCATTATGACTGTCAAGACAGCACTACATAGACATTCTACGGCCCACGAAGCACAAACAGTCACCATCTACCAAATGTTTTGTGTGCACAAAGTTTGTAGAGTGCAAAGAGACCCATTATAGTTGTGGCATATATTTTTAAAGCCTGCACTCTGCGTGATGCCATCCTTTAAAGACATTCTTTCAAATGCTGGGTTTGTCATTTAGCTAGATGAAATAATGCAATTATCCATTTCTTTACATTTTTGACAGTTACTGTGGATAATAAAACCATTGCTTTCTAAGACATTTCTATACATTTTTACAAGATTTCATTGAGTTAATTATTTATCATGTATGCATTGACCTATATTGCAGCATCCTAGTAATAAATGGTCCAGCAGTCAATGTGTTAAGCACCTCATTTTTTTCAAACAACGCAGGCCAGTAAACTTTCAACTTTGTTGATCTTATCTTTCACAAATATTTTCAGGATTCTAATTTAAGGAAGCATGTGTTATCATTAAATCAAAATGAATTCTTTTTTTCTTTAATTTCCTTTTTTCCTTTGTGATAAATAGCTTTATCTAAAGTCTGTTTCACATTTCATTTTTAGTCAATCTATCTATATATAGATAAAGATAATAGAGTTTGTCATTGTTATAAATTTTCACACTCAAGTATTAGGTGTTTGGAAAGCCAACTAAAATTAAAAATAATTGGGGAAAAAATTAAAGTAAAATGTAAGCAGTTAAGAAAGTTTCATAAACAAATAAAATTAAATATTGTATGTAAAATTTAAGTCAATAAAAAATACATTTTTAAATAGAAATATTCCCCGAAAAGATATTCAAACACTGAAGCCACATTTCTCATCTTGACAAAAGAGTCGCTCTTCACATGTGAAGTAGTGGGGGAAATGCACTTCACCCAGTGGAATTTTTTTATTTCTTTGTGGTCTTAGATGTTAATCTGCATTCAGCCCTGCAAGCGGGTCCTCCAATTTGCAGGGAAGACTTGGGGGTTGGTAGCAGGATTGGCACTCCAGCCAATGTAAAAAAAAAAAAACTCACACTCCTCCAGTGGGGTGCTGATGTGTCACCCGTTGCACGGCAGCACTTGGGTCCCAATACAGGTGGTTTGTCACATGCTATAAAATCAGAATAAGGAGGATGCATAGAGAAACATCCAAAGATTTGGGCAAAAAAAAAGTCTTTGTACCATAGATCCATCTGGCACTACCCACTGGGAGGGGACTCCAGAGCAGACTTCAAGGCTGTATTTATTATACTGTATCTCTCAAAAGGCAAGTCTGGTCTACTGTGCTTATGTGTGAGAACTAGAAGATAGTACATCCATGCTATATTACTACAGAACTATAAACTTTATATGTTAAGTATTTATTCTAAATTTACAAGTGATCAGAAGGTGATTAACATGTTTGCCTTTTGACACTTTTATATCCACACAAAAATAAAGTGTATGATGGTCTATGCCAGGGTGGGCAATGTTGGTCCTAGAGAGCCACAGTGGTTATGGGTTTTCATTCCAACCCAATTGCTTAATTAGAAACCAATCCTTTCCAATCTCGGACCTTATTAATTTTATGGCTTGTTAGTCTGCGCAATGTAAGGCTCTTATATCATAGATTTTTCCTTTCCAAGGATATAATCCAAATGATTTGAAGCCTAAAATGGATCATTTTCAATATGTCACATTTTTCTATTGTTTTATTAAATCAAACAGTGCATGATGAACACACACAGATGTAACTGGAAAAAAGCTAGCTGGAGAAGTGGTGGCTGCTTTGTCTTTTACATCGTATTGCTAATAAGGAGCCATTGAAACACTGAATGCAGCAGTTTAAGATTGAAATAAGCAATTAAGGGTGGAGAACCTTAAAAAGTGAGACTACTGAAATGAAGCATCAAAATGTCATTTAAGCAATAAGTGCTTCATCAGCTGGAACTGGGCTGGAACAGAAACCTGCAGCCACTGTGGCTCTCCAGGACCGATATTGCCCACCCCTGGTCTATGCTATATTCTCTTGGGGTTGATTAGTGAAACCTTTGCGCTTGACAGTTATGTACGTTATTCTAGCCTTCACAAACTCAAACACTCCAATAATTCTTCAGTCTTCTGTTATAAAGGATATTCATGGAACCATTGCTGGAATGATTTCACCTGTTATTTAGAGGAAAATTCCTAGACATTTAGAGCACAAAATAATAAAAGCGGGTTTAGAAGTGAATATACCCCTGTGCACTAAAGGTATTAAGTTCATGCTGTAATTCGCACAGAAAAGTACTATGTGTACAGTTGAAGACCCAAGAGTATAATCAAGGGGAAATTTTAAATAAATAACAGAAACTTACTTCTAGACGAGTTGTAAATGCAATTCAGGAACCAGGTTGCCAACACCTCATGTAGCTGAAATACCATGCTGTAATAGATCTTTTTTTTTTTTTTTTTTTCGTTTTTTTAACTGCATAATCTAATCTAATCTAATACGGCAGCTGGTAATTGAAACTGGATTTATCTGGAATAAATATTTAATAGGCATTGCTGTGTTAATGGAACAGCAAATGATATTTAAAGCACACTAATAAAACCAACAACATGTTTAAAGCACATCCACAATTTTCCATCAGCTGGTACGTCAAGAGTGACCAGATATAAGGCTGTAGGCTTGAGAAAATGGGGATTGAACATCTCAACTGTGTTAGACTAAAAACTGAAGCAATGAGAGAAATTATGGCACTTGATCATTTAATCTTAGAAAATTAAAATATAGTAAATGTACTATAGTAATTGTTTATAGTGCATAACATAATATGTGAATATTTGAATGATTATTATTTCAAAAGTGTAGAATATTTGTAAAGAATTCTAACATTACACTTTAATACAAGATTGTAAACTTCACCATCTGTGGCGAAATATTCTACCCAAGAGCAAAGAACAAGAAGCTCACACTAATCAATAATGATCTTAAGAAAACAGTCACCGGGAGAATAAATTGTACATGATTAATCAAAACAGAATAAATTTGGAGGCATTTGGAACAATTATGACAGCAACCTTTTGTTAAAGCCCTTGCAGCAGAAAAGTTAAGTTAGGCTAAGATTAACACTGAAAGAACTGGTACATCAGGCACTTTACAGAATAATGCATTATTTATTTTTTTACTTTTGTTTTATGTATTTAGATCAGTAATTTGATGTTTTATGTATTTCTTGGTAGTTTGTTGTTTTCAGATTAAAGCTGGTGGAATGAATACTTACAGTATATAATTTACATCCTTATACAATTTCTACTAAATTTAAAAGTCTTATGTGCATAGTTTAATTTAAAGTATATCTTCTCATACATAAAGTTAACGAGATTGCTTTTTATTTTGGTATAATTTTTAACAAAAAGGCCCTTTATTCTACTGTACATCCTTCCATCCATGTACTAATCCACTTCTTTTCAGTCCTGCTTGATAGACGCAACAAAAACTTATCTTTGCAGAGTTTGACTGTGGTGTCTGAACACAGAACCCCAGAATGCAAATGCTGTTTTGTGATTCTTTTGAAAAGTAGGATGGGGCCCTTTTTTAATATGTGATGCATCCTGGTGCTTTTAGAAAAAAAAAAGAAAAACAAGAGAGAATTGGAAGAGTGAGCATCTCTGAGGCTTGAGAGAAATAAGATTGTTTGTTTGAATGAAAAATCCCCTGTCTTTGTCTTTGGCATACAACCATGAGAACCACCGCTCCCTTGGTGGGTGAAGAAAGATAGAACACTGATACAAGTCAGGAATCCAGTACATAGAATGATGAATAGTACTTTATTTGTCCCCAGAGGGAAAAATAGCTTTTTAATGAAGCTCAGTAAATAAATTAATATTATGAAAAGGAACTGTCCACATGGAGTTATAGTTTTGTAAAACTATGCAGAGTAGGGCAGCGGTTCTCACATTCAGTCCTGCGGTTGACTATGTCTGCAGATTTCAGTTCAATCAATGTGTCATTTTACCTCTAATTGGTCTCATTCTTTCATTAAATTAAATTCAATTTAGTCTAACCTAAAGGAATTGTTTCTGTAATACTAAGTCAAGTTTCAATAAGGAAAGCACACAGTTTTTAACTACAACACTTTTACTTCCAGGTGGAGAAAAGTTAATCAAAAAGCATTTTAAGTTTCACCAATATCTGAGGACTGATTTTACTTTTAATAAGAAGGAAGTTACTTATATGCACAAGATTGCGTGTTTAATATTTCTTAAATATACAGGAGGACTCTTTGTGTTTTAATGTTTGTGTTACATTGGTTTGGCAGATTTTGTGAAGTGCTAAAGAATAGAAGACAGAAAGAAGTAAACTTACTAAACTTAGCCCCAAAGTTATAAATAAATAATTAATATCAAATTAAAAACACAAAAAGAATGGCAGAAGCCCTGGAAAAAATAGTGGACAGGAGTATTCCAAAAACATTTTTTTAGATATTTCTAACATTAGGCATTGAAAATAGTTATGGAGAAACCAAAGTGAGTTACAGTTAAAAAAAAAAAAAAATTAACAGGTTAAATGGTGAGACTGACGAACAACAGTATAATAAGAGACAAGGAAGAAATCCTAAATCAGAACTTTGAGGAAACAAAAGCAGCAGTTGGGGGTTCTTTTTTTCCCCACAAAGAGGTGCTACAGCAGAAATTGGGTAGTCTTGCTATAAAAAGCCATGCCTCTCCAGAGACTGGTGCAACAACATAAATGACATTTTTCATCTTTTGCAATGTAGATAGAGTCCAATTTCTTTATACCAAAATTGCTTAGTTTTATTTTGTTGCCATGTCACCTGGAAATCCCTTGGTGATTCAGAACATTAGACCCTGAGCCTGAGGTGCATGATCAGCTGGCATTTCCTGCAGATATCAGAAAAACTGGAAGCAGACTTCATTAAGGCCAACTTCCAAAATGCTCAACTTGATACAGGACTTATGTTGTACTGGCCTCATGATTAAAAACTATTTACAGAAGCTAGAGACAATCAAATTCTACCTGAAACTTTTCACCAAGCATTAATCATTGTCTTTCCTAAACAAAATAAGGACTTATTACAATGTGCATCATACAGACCAATTTCACTTCTGAATAATGATGTTAAGATTCTATCTAAAGTCATAGCTAAAAGGATGGAGAAAATGCTGCCTTCGGTAATATCACAAGATAAAACTGGCCGACTTATTAAAGGCCGACACTTAGCTTCCAATCGTCGATGCCTGTTTAATGTAATATATTCACCTGCAAAGTCAAATACGCCAGAGATACTATTATCATTGGATGCAGAAAAAACATTTGATATGATTGAATGGCACTACCTTTTCACTACATTAGAGAAATGTGGGTATGGCTTGAACATTTGTGCATGGATCAAACTACTGTATACCAATCCAGAAGCTTCAGTTTGTATTAACAACATTAATTCAGAAGCTTGCATGGCTCTACCTAACTTTCAGTTTTATTACTGGGCAGAAAACATACAAGCTATAAAAGCCCGGACATGGACACAAATAGATGCACATACACAGGTTTGGTCCGCAATAGAAATAAAATCCTGCAGTACTTCTTTATATTCCCTGCTTTGTGCCCCTATAAATGCAAGTTATCGCCGATATACTAATAACCCAATTGTGCTTCACTCATTCAAAATATGGTACCAATGTAGAAAGCATTTTAAGATAGAGAATCTTTTATCTGTGGCACCACTGCACGAGAATCACCTTTTTCAATGCTTGCAAACATATGCAGTTTTTAACATCTAGAAAACATTTGGGATTAAATTACTTAGAGATCTTTATATAGACAACATCTTTATATCTTATGAACAATTACATTCCAAATTTAACTTTCCAGCAACACATTTCTTCCACTATCTTCAAATTAGAAACTTTGTTAAACAGAACCTGCCCGATTTTCCTCATCTCCCACCTTCCTTTATGATGGAAAAAATATTGCTGAGTTTTGAGGACTCAAACAGCGTTTCTGCAATATATAAAATCATTTTACATTCTCTACCTTTCAAAGATCCAAGAGGACAGTGGGAAAAGGATCTCTTACTCAACATATCAGAAAAGGAGTGTAAGATAGCAATGCAGAGAATTCACTCGAGCTCCATATGCGTAAAGCATACAATTATCCAACTCAAAATTATATATCAAGCACATCTGTCTCGTTTAAAATTGTCCAAAATGTTTCCCGGGCAAGATCCAACCTGCGAATGCTGCAATCAAGTTCCAGCCTCACTGGGTCACATGTTTTGGGCCTGTACCAAATTAACATCATTTTGGACAAACACTTTTAAGTGCCTTTCAGACAGCCTTGGTATCACAATCCCTCCTAACCCATAAACAGCTGTGTTTGGTATACTTCCAGATGGGCTTAAAGTGGAGAAGGACAAACAAACTGTGATCGCCTTTACTACACTATTGGCACATAGACTTATCTTGCTAAAATGGAAGAATCCTAACTCTCCTCTTTTAAGGTAGTGGGTAACTGATGTTTTATACTACAGTGGTACCTTAAGATACCAGTGCCCCAACATACGAGTTTTTTGAGATGCGAGCCATCACTAGGTCGATTTTTTGCCTTGAGTTACGAGCCGAAATTCGAGATACGAGCCATCAAAAATCTTGTCGCAGCACATTCTGAGGAACTGATGATGGAGGAGTTGACGGAACTACAGATGCAGCAACATACGGAGGTTCTACAGGAGATAGGTATCGCAGAGGAGCCAGAGGTGGAGGAGGTTATCTCTTCAAGTGAGATAAAGGAAGTATTGGCAATGTGGGAACAGGTTTTGGACTTTATTGAAAAGAAATACCCTGAAAAAGTTGCAACTGGTCGTGCAACGGCGCTATTTAATGACACATGCCTAACTCATTTCAGAAACATTCTAAAGTGGAGGAAGAAACAAAGCTCCTTGGACAGGTTTCTATTGAAATGCCCTGCGAATGAAAATGACGAAAGCGTGACAAAAAAGAAAAAAACTAGTGAAGAAGAAAATTAAGTTAAGCAAAAGTGAAGTGAAAGAAAAAAATAATACAATACTCTAATCGGCTCCACCAATATCTGTTTATTTCTTTAGATTCTCTTTTATGTATTAGGTTTTATTTTGTTTTTATACAATATTTGTCCAATATAAATACATTTTTCTTATGTTGAAAACATTTAACAAAAAATTGGGGTGGTTTTTTGGGGGCTGGCACGAATTAATCTCATTTCAATTCCTTTCAATGGGGAAAACTGATCTGAAATACGAGCATTTTGACTTGCGAGCTCGGTCACAGAATGAAATAAACTTGTATCTCAAGGTACCACTGTGTTTGAAATTGGAAAAAATCTAATTCTCACTTAGAGGATCTGTGTAGAACTTTTTCAAAACCTGGCAGGATCTAATCAATAACATTTTAGATTAAGCTCTTAAAGCACTGAGGAATCAGATTCTCTTCCCATTTCTTCTTCTTCTCCATTTACCTTTATCCGCTTATTAAACTCACCAATTTACTTATTTTTACTAGCTTTAAGTTTTACTCCGCTTGCCCTGCTCTCTTTCTCAGGGGTGGGGGTTGGTTTGTTTTCAATCCTATTTTTTGTAAAAAATGATCTATTTGTATGGAATGATTACAATAAAATCAATACAATTTAAAAAAAAAAAAACAAAACTTATTTTTGCAACATTTAAGCCCCTTGAACATTATATATGAATTCATTGTGAGTTTAACAAAGTACAGGACCTCTTTAATACCTACCAGCTCTCTGTATTGATATTGGTCTATCAGACCATTTTCTTCTCCTTTTTAATATAGAAATAATGATAGAAAACACCCATGAGAAGCATATTGTTAAAAAATGCTTCTTTGACTCATCAGCAGCTTTAAAACTTACAAACATTCTAAGCAATCAGTCCATTTATAGTGCCAACTATAATAGCGAGGATAATGTAAATAGTAAGGTGCAAAGATTTAATACTAATGTGAGAGCTGCTGTTGACATAGTTGCACCTGAAAAGACAGTTAAAAAATCTTCTAGCATTGTTATACCATGGAAGACCCAAAGAGTGTCTGATTTAAAGAGAACATGCCGTAGAGCTGACCGTAAATGGAGGAAGACTAAACTAACTATCCACTATGAAATATTAAAAGTTAAAATAACAGAATACAATAACACTGTCCATCTTGAGAGGCGCTGCTATTTCTTTAAGATTATAAATAACAATGCTAGTAATCCCAGAGTCTTATTCTCTATGATTGATCGTCTGCTAAACCCAGGTAACTCAAAGAAATGCCTCCTAAGTACTTCCAGTAAAACCTGTGAGGCTATTGCTGTATTTTTCAACTAAAAAATTAATGATGTTAGAAATAACATCGTATATCTCCCCAACACTAAGGATCCTCCTAAACCCCAGCATTCCGTTATAAACAAATTAAACTCTTTCACTAGGATAGATTTAACTGATTTACATAAAATAATTTCCTCCACCTGCATCCTTGACCCAATACCAACAAATTTTTTCAAAGAAGTATCGGGCGTGCTAATTGATAATATTCTTGACATAGTAAATTCGTCATTAGATACGGGGGTCTTCCCAGACTGTCTTAAGACTGCTGTAGTTAAACCCCTGCTTAAGAAACATAATCTCGACCCCTCAGCTCTTGAAAATTTTAGACCCATCTCTAACCTGTCTTTCTTAAGTAAAATTCTGGAGAAGGCAGTCATTATGCAGTTAAATGACCACCTAAATAAACATGCTATTCTTGATTAATTTCAGTCGGGTTTTAGAACAAATCACAGCACAGAAACTGCACTCATTAAAGTAGTAAATGATTTGAGGGTAAATGCAGACAGAAGTCATTTATCTTGTCTCATCCTCTTAGATCTGAGTGCCTCATTTGACACCGTTGATCATAATATTCTTAGAAATCGCCTTAGTAAATGGGTGGGCCTCTCTGGCAGTGTCTTAAATTGGTTTGAATCCTATCCGGCAGGGAGAAAATTCTTTGTTAGTTCTGGTAATTACAACTCAAAGACACATGATATCCGATATGGTGTTCCACAAGGCTCTATCCTGGGTCCGCTGCTATTCTCAAGCTACATGCTTCCGTTAGGTCAGATTATCTCAGGGCATAACGTGAGCTACCCACAGCTATGCTGATGACACACAGCTGTATTTATCAATAGTACCTGATGATCTCGATTCTCTTGATTCACTAACAAGAGAATGTCTGACCTGTATCTCAGAATGGATGAATAGTAACTTTCTCAAGTTAAATAAAGAGAAAACTGAAATCTTAGTGATTGGCAGTAATGGATACAATGAGGCTATTAGAAATAAACTGGATAAATTAGGATTAAAAGTCAAGATGAAGGTAAAAAGCTTAGGGGTAACTGTTGACTGTAATCTAAATTTTAAATCGCATATTAATCAGATCACTAGGACAGCATTTTTTCACTTAAGAACATAGCTAAAGTTAGACCTCTTATATCATTGAAAGATGCTGAGAAATTAGTTCACGCGTTTGTTTTCAGTCGACTAGATTACTGTAACGCACTCCTCTCAGGACTACCAAAAAAGACATAAATCATTTGAAACTAGTGCAGAATGCAGCTGCTAGAATCCTAACTAGGAAAAGAAAATCTGAGCACATCTCTCCAGTTTTGATGTCACTACACTGGTTACCTGTGTCATTCAGAATTGACTTTAAAATTCTGCTTATGGTTTATAAAGCCTTAAATAATCTCGCCCCATTTTATATATCGGAATGTCTGACACCTTATATTCCAAATCGCAACCTCAGATCCTCAAATGAGTATCTCCTTAGAATTCCAAGAACAAAACTTAAAAGTGGTGAAGCGTCCTTCTGCTGTTATGCACCTAAAATCTGGAATAGACTGCCAATAGGAATTTGCCAGGCTAATACAATGGAGCACTTTAAAAAACTGCTGAAAACACATTATTTTAACATGGCCTTCTCCTAACTTCACTGTAATTTAATCCTGATACTCTGTATATCCAACTCATTATAATAACTATTCATGGTGGCTTTAAAATCTGTACTAACCCATACTCTCTCTTCTGTTTCCTTTTCCGGTATCCTTCTGGTGGTGGCTTGTGCCACCACCATCTACTCAAAGCACCGTGATGTTCCAACAATAATGGATGGATTAAAAGCCAGTAGTCTGTATGACCTTTAACATTAAGTGACTCCGTGAGAACCCTAACTACAAAGAGGACTATTTCATTTATGTTCGGTATAATGCCCAGAAGTGACTTGGCGGTCCCGTGGCCTGGAACCCCTGCAGATTTTATTTTTTTTTCTCTAGCCGTCTGGAGTTTTTTTTGTTTTTTCTGTCCACCCTGGCCATCGGACCTTATTCCTTTTCTATGTTAACTAATGTTGTCTTATTTTAATTTCTTATTTTGTCTTTTATTTTTCTTTTCTTCATTATGTAAAGCACTTTGAGCTATTTTTGTATGAAAATGTGCTATATAAATAAATATCGTTGTTGTTGTATTAACTGTTTAAGGTGCTCTCACTACTAAATTGTTTCTTCATTTTGCCACTAACAAAGTTTAAGTTGCCTGCTGAAAGTGTTTTTGTCTCTAATTAGGCTATTCCTTAAGCCTGTCTGTTTCCCTAAGAAACTTTCTTCACTGAATTCTTTTTTTAACCTAGTATAGCAATACATAGTAGACTTACTTAAACATCCTCCTTTTTGAATGTGCTGTTTACCGCCCCTTCTTGAACTTAATGTCCCTGAGTTAACTAGTATTCTTTTACTTGCAGTTTTTTTAACTGGGAAACCCAGTAACATGTTTACTATTAATTGATATGAAGCCAAGTAATTATTTACTTAACTGCTAGCAACTGAAGTTTATTGCTCACATACACTGCCGAGAAGCAAACGCCTCAAACACACTCACACTTGCTTTTGGTCTTTTGTACACTCAGTCCTTGACATGTGCACTTTTACCTTTTGCAGCTTCAAGCATTTGCGCGATTTTAATAGGAACCTCATTTTTATTTTCGCGTTGACGACTGCACAAATTTCCAGGCCTCACAGTATGTGCATTAAAGGTACGATGTATGCAAGTTTAGAGAGTGACTAATATCATACTAGGAGCTTCACAGGTCTTGTTTACCCTGCCATTGTAAAGAGCTCCCTGTACATTTGTTTAATATTTTTATTGTTTTGCTTAAAAAATAGTTTTGTGTTGCAATTATGCATATATTAGATTAAATGTCAACTCACCTCTGCTGTGCTGCCATACTCGGATACCCTGAAGGATCTCGAATGGTGCTGATAGATTATTTCAAGTCAGTGTTTCCTTCACAATCTCCCAACGTCATCTACAAGCCATGAAGGACAGAATATTGGGAGGTCATGTCGAAGCCTCACCAGTTTGGGCATATTCCAATAGCAGTGACTAAAGTTTGTTTTACTGAGATATTTGCACAAAACGTCACAGAATCCTAGAGTGACGTCAACATGCAGTACACACTCTGTACATCAGCAAAACAAAGCTCCAATCTCAGCCAAGCAGCTGGTTAAAAGATAGATAGATAACTCAGTGGCACATTGTGCTTATAAATATATATATATTTTTTACATGCAGTCATTGCAAAACATCTGACCATCATTATGAGTGATTCAGAGATGTGTAAGCTTTTTTTAAATGGCTTGTTAATGTGCTGGCAAAAAATAAGTGGTCTCAAAGGGTGAATAATGTAAGTGGCTTCAACAGCTACCATCCAGGTGCCTCCTACACAAGCTGTAACAGGGTCAGAAGTATAGATAGCCCAGCCTCTTTATTTTGATTGTGAACCTGAGGGCAGTTTTGGCTTCATTATTAATGCATTTTTAATTTATAGCTTTATTACTTCTCATCTGACAATGCACTTATAACTATAATTGTGTCCCTGTTAACAGGTAATGCATTTTACGGGGCAGTTACTGCATTATAAACAGCTGTCATGCTTGTAGTAAAAATACTGAGGAGATTTTGCTAGAAGTCTTGCACTACACTTGGTACTCTGGAATAAACATTGGTTGCAGCCAGCTGTGTCTAAATTTTGAGGAAGAATAGTGTGTCTCTGTAAGTAATTATGCACTGGATTTTAAAATGCTGGCAACTGAGACTACATGGAAGGAGGAAGCCCTCATATCTGGTTTTGGAGACATTTTTTCTTTGATTGTTAAGAAATGACTAATCCCTTATATTTCTTGGCACAAACCTGTTACACCAATAGTGTAGCTGACATCCATGAGTATGGTTCCAAAGCAGAACCCTCCTTTGAATGGAAAGAAGCACTGAAGATCTCAACATGGGTATAAAAGTGTCCAAATATGCAAGGCAAATGTGAGGTATCATTTAAAAAGGTACTTTGTTATTCTTTGTGAAGAATAAAACACTTATTTTGGAGTGTTTTTTAGAATCACATATGCATAAATGTTAGAGGGAGATAGCATATAGAAAAAAATATCGGAGAACAGTACATGGTGCAAAACACAAACTTGCACACACTCATTTGTAAAATTATGATTCCAGTTGTGATAATAGTTATAATATTGTTTAGTGTGGTTTTTACGCATAACTATGCTTAATACAATTTTTGAACACTGTCTTGTAACCAATTTTTTTTATTTGCAATACTATTTTTCTAGGTCTTGTCATATTCTGAGCAATATTGTTCAGGACAACACCTCAATGAAACAATGTGGTTTATGATGTCATCATGCTGCAGCTATTTCAGATAATGGCATGCACTCTGTCCTGGTATCGCTTCTGCTTTGTGCCTAACAATTACTGGGTAGTCTCCAGATTCTCTGCTCTGGATGAAAGGGTTAGGAAGATGGATGTAGACATTTACATTAAATTGTATCTGTCACATATTTGCCCAGGTTTGACTTCTATCTAGGTCCCTCTGCTAACTTTATGATAGCTGCCATTCCACTTACTATAGTGTCACCTGCAGCTTGTTGCTTGCATTTTTATGAAGATAATTTGTAACACATTACCTCTACACCACTAAGAATCCTTAGTGGCTTTATATGTTTAGAATTCCTCATAGGAAACTATTTCCCTTATTTAAATACAGTAAAGCAAATTCTCAATTGATATGGTACAAAACTTTATAGGAAATAAGGAAATGTATAACAAGTCACAAAAGTAATCAATTTATTATAGAAGATATATAACATGCACATTGCATTTACTGCAAATAATCCAACCTTTATGTTATCTGTGCTTGAATTTGTATGTGTCGGCTGGGGTGGTCATTGAACAGGCAGTTAATAATTAACTATTAAAAATGAACAGTCACAATTTCTTTCCCAGCGTTAGTCTTTCCACATCTGCTGACTGACTTTCTCCTCCTTTCCTAATCTACTGATCATTTTTGGACGACATAACTTATGAATACCCCCTAACAGACAAAGTTCTGAGATCTCATTATCCTGTAAAACTACTTCCACACTCTGTGAATTCAAGATTTAAGTCTGTATGGGAGACACAAGTTAGTATGCAGTCCACCTTGAATTTCCACTTGTTTTTGTTTGATCACTAGCCTCTCATGTGTTAATCTATTAAAAGAATTTTAAAAAGCTGCAAAAATATCATATTTAATGATAGTTTGCATTTATTGTTACATTACACAATTCTGTCATGTTATGGAAACACGATCTCTTCATCTAAACCCAAGCTAACTGTTCATTAATACACCTGTACTTGACATGTGTTTGTCCATGTTTCTTGAATAACTGCTTTCATTAATTTGCTGTTTCTAATCCTGTTCACCCTCGTCATGCCCAATGCAAATCTTAGCATCTTTAACTCTGCCACCTCCAGCTCTGTCTCCTGCTTTCTGGTCAGCGCCACCATCTCCAACCCATATAACATAGCTGGTCTCACTACCATCCTGTAGACCTTCCCTTTCACGCTTGGTGATACCCGTCTGTCACAAATTACTCCTGACACTTGTGGACGAAGGTTCAAACAAATAGCAGGCAGACACCAATTCTAATAAGCAGAATCTTTTATTTCTGACTTCTTGGTGAGCAAAGCGGCTTTTCCTTACAGAGAGAAAATGCAAGGAAGGCCCCCAACAAGGGGGGTTCAGCTGCATTTATAACAAAATCTTCAAAGAGAATAGTTAGAAAAAATAGATCAGTTCCATCCAAGGCCACAGAACATTCTTTACAAAATTTGTTGATTACAACGGAAAGCATAAATTCTAGTCTTATATTTGGAATGAAGCTTATCAGAAAACTTGTCATACGTTTGGCATCTTACTTGGACGATAATCTAGACGCTGCTGAAGCAGCTGGGAAGAGTCAAAAACTGCATTCCACACCGGCAAATCTACCCTAATAAGCACACTTATTTTATCTGTTATAATAATACCAAGGCATACAGAGAACATGCAGATTTTCATACAGAAGCTAGCAATAGATTTTAACTTCCATTCCACACATTCTTCTCCACCCATTCCACCCTGCCTGCTCTCTCTTTTTCACCTCTCTTCCACAATCCCCATTACTCTGTACTGTTGATCTCAAGTATTTAAACTCATCCACCTTTGCGAACTCTACTCCCTGCATCCTCACAATTCCACTGACCTCCCTCTCATTTACACACATGTATTCTGTCTTGTTCCTACTGACCTTCATTCCTCTCCTCTCTAGAGCATATCTCCTCCTCTCCAGGGTCTCCTCAACCTGCTCCCTACTATCGCTACAGATCACAATGTCATCAGCAAACATCATAGTCCACAGGGACTCCTGTCTAATCTCGTCTGTCAACCTGTCCATCACCATTGCAAATAAGAAAGGGCTTAGAGCCGATCCCTGATGTAATCCCACCTACAACTTGAATGCATCCATCACTCCTACCGCAGACCTCACCACTGTCACACTTCCCTCGTACATAACCTGTACAACTCTTACGTACTTCTCTGCCACTCCCGACTTCCTCATACAATACCATAGCTCCTCTTGAGGCACCCTGTCATTTGCTTTCTCCAGGTCCACAAAGACACAATGCAACTCCTTCTGGCCTTCTCTAAACTTCTCCATCAACATCCTCAGAGCAAAAATTGCATCTGTGGTGCTCTTTCTTGGCATGAAACCATACTGCTGCTCACTAATCATCACCTCACTTCTTAAACTAGCTTCCACTACTCTTTCCCATAACTCCATGCTGTGGCTCATCAATTTTATTCCCTTGTAGTTGCTGCAGTCCTGCACATCTCCCTTATTCTTAAATATCGGCAGCAGTACACCTCTTCTCCACTCCTCAGGCATCCTCTCACTTTCCAAGATTCCATTAAACAATCTGGTTAAAAACGCCACTACCATCTCTCCTAAACACCTCCATGCTTCCATAGGTATGTCATCTGAACCAACAGCCTTTCCATTTTTCATCCTTTTCATAGCTGTCCTTACTTCCTCCTTGCTAATCCATTGCACTTCCTGATTCACTATCTCCACATCATCCAACTTCTTCTCTATCTCGTTCTCTTCATTCATCAGCCTCTCAAAGTACTCTTTCCATCTGCTCAACAGACTCTCCTCACTTGTGAGTATATTTCCATCTTTATCCTTTATCACCCTAACCTGCTGCACATCTTTCCCAGCTTGGTCCCTCTGTATAGCCAATTGGTACAGGTCCTTTTTTCCCTCCTTAGTGTCCAGCCTCTCATAAAACTCATCATACGCCTTTTCTTTAGCCTTCACCACCTCTGTCTTTACTTTGCGCCTTATCTCCTTGTACTCTTGTCTACTTTCTGCATCTCTCTGAGTATCCCACTTCTTCTTTGCCATCCTCTTTCTCTGTATACTCTCCTGTATTTCCTCATTCCACCACCAGGTTTCCTTTTCCTCCTTCCTCTTTCCAGATGTCCCGCAAAGCACCCTTCTTGCTGCCACCCTTACTACATCTGCTGTAGTTTCTCAGCTGTCTGGTAACTCTTCACTGCCATCCAGTGCCTGTCTCACCTCCTCCCTAAACCTTGCAGTCTTCCTTTTTCAACTTCCACCATTTGATCCTTGGCTCTGCCCTCACTCTCTTCCTCTTCTTGATCTCTAACGTCATCCTACAGACCACCATCCTATGCTGCTTAACTACACTTTCCCCTGCCACCACTTTGCAGTTTTCAATCTCCTTCAGATCAACTCTTCTGCATAGGATGGAATCTACCTGTGTGCATCTTCCTCCACTCTTGTACGTAACCCTATGTTCCTTCCTCTTCTTAAAATACGCATTCACCACAGCCATGTCCATCCTTTTGGCAAAATCCACTATCCTCTGACCTTCTTCATTCCTCTGCTTTACACCATACCTACCCATCACCTCCTTGTCTCCACTGTTCCCTTCACCAACACGCCCATTGAAATCCGCTCCAATCACCACTTTCTGTCCCTTGGGTACACTGTTCATCACTTCATCCAACTCACTCCAAAAACCTTCTTTCTCACCCATTGCACACCCAACGTGCGGTGCATATGCACTAACAACATTCATCATCACACCTCCAATTTCCAGCTTCATAATCATTACTCTGTCTGACACTCTTTTCACCTCCAAAACACTCTTGACATACTGTTCCTTCAGAATAACCCCTACTCCATTTCTCCTCCCATCCACACCATGAGAGAACAATTTGAATCCACCTCCAATCCACCTGGCCTTACTCCCCTTCCATTTAGTCTCTTGCACGCACAATATATCAACCTTCCTTCTCTCCATCATATCTTCTAACTCTCTCCCCTTACCAGTCATACTGCCAACATTCAAAGTTCCTACCCTCAGTTCCACTCTCTTTACTTTCCTACTCTCCTCCTGCCTCCGGACATGTCCCCCCCGTCTTCTTCTCCTTCTTCTTCTTCGGCTAACAGTAGCCCAATTTCCACCAGCACCCTGTTGGCTAACAGTACTGGAAGCAAATCCGGTCCATTAATTACATCGCTCATTCATACAGATACCAATACTGACAATTCACACAGGGTTCATTTAGAATTTTGAGCAAACTAACCTGATGTTCTTTGTGGATATGTGAAGAAAACCAAACCACTGGGAGGTAAAACCTGCACAGACAACAATCTAGCTCATGAATCGGACAACTGCACCACTGTGTAATCTATACTAATAAAAGGCAAAGCCCTCACTGACTGACTCACTGACTCACTGACTGACTCACTGACTCATCACTAATTCTCCAACTTCCCGAGTAGGTGGAAGGCTGAAATTTGGCAGGCTCATTCCTTACAGCTTACTTACAAAAGTTAGGCAGGTTTCATTTCGAAATTCTACGCGTAACGATCATAATTGGAACCTACTTACGTCCATATATACGGCCATAGCCTGCAGCTCGGTCGCCGTGTGAGGCGGAGTTGCATCCCACATCATCACGCCTCCCACGTAATTGAATGCCTGCCCATATAAGGCCATCCATCAGCAGCAATCCAATAGACACGCTGCCGCTAAATATTCGTGGGTGAAGGACTGTGCTTATGCAAACGAAGATGAGATGGTCAGGGAGACACGCTGCCGCTAAATATTCGCGGGTGAAGGACTGTGCTTATGCAAACGAAGACGCTGCTGCTGGCGTTTGTCATGCCTATGACGAATACGATATTCACGAGATACAAGTTTAATGAGAAGACGCAGAGTATAAACGAGACTTTTGATCACTTTGTAACTGTGTTAAAATTGCTGTAACGGAGTTAAAATTGCTGGTGAAGGACTGTGCTTATGCAAACGAATATGAAAGCAAGGTGTAAAGCTTAACTTTAAATTAAGTTCATAGACACGCTGCCGCTGGCGTTTGTCATGCCGAGAGACTGTGTTTGTGGAGGGATGGACAGTTAAGGCGGGTGGGGGAGTCACGTCATCATCCCCCCTCCCATTCACGTCATTTCATTCACTTCATTTCGCTCCGAGCTCAGCTCCGCAGCTGACGCGGTCTTGCCGTTCTTTTTCCTTAGTGTTTAGTCCTCTCTCCTTTACTGATTTATATAAAGGAGAGTTGAGATCCGAGAGACTGTGTTTGTGTGTTTGTGGAGGGATTGAGAGTTAAGGCGGGTGGGGGAGTCACGTCATCATCTCCCCTCCCATTCACCTCATTTCATTCACTTCATTTCACTCTGAGCTGAGCTCCGCAGCTAACGCAGTCTTGCGGAAACAACTTTGTGATGCTGCCGCCAAATACTCACAGAAAAATCCACAAGTTAATAGACATGCTGTCGCTAGAGTTTCTCCACACTCTGAATCCTCCAGGCACTCCTGAGCATAATCTAATTTTGAGGTTTGGGACACCAATAATGTTACTGAAAAACTTACAACCACCGAAACTTTGTAACGGCACGAGACTTCAGGTCACGTGTCTGCAAAAGAACCTAATTGAGGCAACTGTTTTTACTGGCAGTTGCTCAGGGGAGAGAGTTTTTATTCCTCACATCCCCGTTATACCCTCAGATCTCCCATTTCAATTCAAATGCCTCCAATTTTCAGTAAGACTCTGCTTCGCGATGACAATTAATAAGTCTCAGGGACAGACCCTACAAAAGGTTGCCATTGATTTAAGGCAAGATTGCTTTTTACATGGCCAACTATACGTTGCATGCTCAAGAGTAAGCTTGCACAGCTTGGTCATATTACAACCAGAGTGCTGAACTGACAACATGGTATACAAAGAGATCCTTAACAAATAATTATTGGTATATTTTCCCTCAGTTTAAAAATGTTTACTTTACTTCTTAATAAAAATTTAAAAGCAGTACTTTGCCGCTGCGAAGCGCGGGTATTTTGCTAGTCCCTTAATATAATTCATTAACTAATGTTTTTAGTGGATGTGAATTTATTCTCAGTGCTGCCTGATAGACACTTCCTCTTTTCTGAACTGGATTGTGATTGTTAAGGAATAGATGGATATAGTGATACTAAACAACCTCTTAATTTAGCTACATTATGTTTTGCTTTTCAACAAATTGGGAAGCCACTATATATTTTATAGAACGGGAATGAATATTGCTTTTACATGCAGAAATGTAGACCTTTTGCTACATACTACAGACAATCAGTTCTATGAATAAGTCATAACATTCAGTATTCATAGTGTCTCGTTTGTGCACAGCAATGTAAAGGTGCTAAACTTTAATGAGAAAATTAGTGACACCTACCACAACCGGCAGTCTGCTTGCATCCAATTGCAAAAATTATTGGTAAATAGTATAGATCACTTGAAAGTGGAGATATAAATCCATTTTATTTTTTCTGACATGTTTATTGTTTCTGTAATTTAAAAAAAGAGCTTTCACACTTGTAAGTGATAACTTACTACAATTAGATAGTGAGTGTGATCTCACCGTATTACTACTATTAGCAATACCACCAGTCACCTGGTGACAAGAAGATCAAAGTAATGAGAATGTTCAGTATTTTTTGGACTGCCAGGTTCAGGGCCTTTAAACTCCTAATCTTTAAAGTAATGAAGGCACTGTCATCATGCTCTTTTTGTGTTCATCTGCCCCAGAAGACTGCATTCTCTTAATAGTAAGGCCTCCGCTTGGATGGTGAAATAAAATGGCTTACAGCCCCACCTTACGTGAGAGCTAAACTGTTGTGTGAAGAGAACATCAGTGCCTAAAATAGATATCAGCTATCAAAGTAGTATTGAACGGCTAGCTAGCATCCAACAAAGCCTGCGACGAAGAAGCACAGTTTAACCCAAAATGTAGAAGCAGCAGTACTGGGGATTTCTGTATAGTGGCAACCACTTTGATGGTTTATTTTTATTGTTATTGTTTCTTGCCATAAGCTACAAGTCCTGCTGTGGAAACTGTGAGAGGTTATGCAGCACAAAATAATAAAAAAAAAAAACTACACATCCATTAGCATATACAAGAGAAAATGTCAGCCGCGCTCGTTGTGCTTTTCATGAAGTTAAATGCTTTTATTGTGTTGTTACTTTATGTGAAGTGTTTGGCGGCAAAGGTGAAGAGATTTCAGTTGCTGTAATGGCTGTCTCTTTTTCAAAAGCAATGTTGGTTTTGTGCTTTGTTTTCCAAGGATTATGACCTGCCTGCCATCACACACAATCTTTTGGCCTGATATAATATTGTCTAATTGTGTTAATTTAAATGCAACATCTAGGTTATTCAGATATTTCTGAATAAAGATTTCCTGATAATATGACAGAATACACTTTGTTCAGAGTACAATACAGTTCAAAGTGTGGTCCGAACTGCATGAATCTAATAGAAGACATAATGTGTAAAACTACTACACTTTCGAGTTTTTTTAAGACTCAGGCTAACGTAAAAATATAAAGAAAAATTCAACATACAATTTAATTTTTTGATAAAATTTGTATTTATTTTAATTTAATTGTTTAATTTAGCATTTTTTTTGTAATTATTGAACTTTTCATAATACAAAGGCACTATATAAGAAAGGGTACAGCGGGCTGTTTTTCCATTGGAGACTGCATTTCTTTAATGTAGGTAGTGATATCCTTCACATATTCTACAACTCTCTGATGTCCAGTGTGGTTTTGTACGCTGTGGTGTGCTGTGCTGGTAGTATCACTCAAAGAGAGGCCCACCGAATCAACAAGCTAATTAAAAGAGTAGTCTCAGTTATGCAACACACTCTGGACCCCCAGGAGGTAGTAGCAAAGAAGAGAATTAAAACAAAATAGGGTCCCATTATGAACAAAGCTGCGCATCCTCTCTCGGAGTACTTTTAGCCAACAAATCATTCAGCACAAGTGTTTCATGAAATGATACAGGGGCTCTTTCATTCTAATGGCAATACACCTGCATAATACCTCACTGTAACTGTACCAGTTAAGTCAGAAGTTTTATTTCTTTTTTTAGTGTTTTTTCAAACCATATTTTGTGTGTATATATATAGTCACACACGTGTGTTTAGGAGACAACTTAAAGGGCTTGAATACATGTAATTCCATGCCAGACCACAGGATGGCAAAGTGTACTAATTTTCCCTCTCAATCTTTTAAGTGATCCTCCGTGGCTGATGAAACATCGGGTGGTTTTATAGAAGCGGATATCTCCATGCACACAGGTAATTCTGGTCTTTGTTTTTAACCACTGTCGCAGTAGCACGTATCGGCGATCAACAATAGAAATGTTGCTGCCGGAATCAAACAGAGCTTTCACTTTAAAACCATTTACTATTATCTCTCCCGTAAGAGCCATTAACAAGGGGTTTGAAAGTGCACAAATTCCACCCCCCTCTCTCCATTTACATTCTGCCTCGCTCCTGAGTGAGGGCCACGCCAGCGGAATCGGGGACTCCAGTGCAAACTCCAGTTAATGCCGAAAGGGCAGATTAAGACGGCCATAATCTCTACAGCGTCCTCTTAAGGACCGTTCGGCTCTCCCAAATGGCGAGGCTGCCCTAGATGTCTCAATGAGCTCAATGAGCTCGTTTATATTAGGAAATTCTCCCCAGACCGGCTGGATGAAATAATCTGGCAGACTATTTATAAATATAAAGCAGGCCACATTCTTAACTATTTGGAAGGTGGTGCATTCAGCTGGCCTTAACCAACCTGCCACCTCTTCCCAGAGAACATCAAGCTGTTCCCGGGTAGACCGCTCAGGGTCAAATCTCCAGTCTTGCACTTTCCTCACCTGCTGGTCTGAGGAATCCCCACTTTCCTCTGGGGCCTTAGCCCTGGTGGGGAGGACAGCTCTCTCCTGTCCCCATCTCCTGTCCCCATCGCTTCCCCCATAGAAACCAGCCCACGTCTGTGTGTCCCATCGACACTCTCCCTATTTGATTTAGGTGGCCCGGCATTAAACAAAGGGAGTGGAGTCTGCACTGGTTCTTTCCGAACTCTGAGACGCAATCCCCACCCGAAAGCTCGGCCCAGGTACTCTCCCACCTGGACATGATTCAGGTCCGGTCCCATTCTCTTCTGGGTTTTCTCAATCCTGCCAGCTACACCAATGTCACAAAAATGACTATAAGGCATTGAGAAGGTTTGGGGCAGCCACCTATATAATTGTTCCCGGCTGCAAAACTGATTCAATAAGAGAAACATGTTTATTCAACTGAGTCCAAAATAGCACGATTTTCTGGAGACAAGATGGCGGCTTTAAAGGCCAGTAGAGGAAGTGATGTCATCAATACCGGAACCGGAAGTGACGTCATTGGCTGCCCCAGAGCCGGGCGGGATTTCCCTAGAATGATCTGCAAAAGATCGAGAGGGAAAATTAGTGCACTGTGCCACCCCCTGGTCTGGCATGGAATTACATGTATTCAAGCCCTTTAGTTGTCTCCTAAACACATGTGTGTGACAATATATATAAAATGAGAAATGTCACACTCATAAAGGATTGTGGTTGATTTCCCTCTATACTGGAAGGTCCAAGTAGCATACAGTATATAGACTGATTAAAATGATTCTTAATCATCACAAGGACAACAGGATTTTGAGTTGACGGACAAGAAATAATGTAAATAAGGAATGATGGGAAAACAAAAAAAGTGACAGAGATGATGTGGAAATGCGGAGCCGGAAGTGAGGTCATCAGATCGAGTTGGAAGGAAGGTAAGTTGTTGTCATGAACAGGGAAGAAGGATCATCAGTGAGTCTTCAAAGCGGTGGGTTTATTTCACTTGGTTTTCTGAGTTATCTCGCTTCATTGTGCCAGTTGGCTGCTCCCTAATCGCAAGTGTGTGACAATATACAGTATATATATTTTGAAATGATTAGACTCAACACACTCAAAAAAGGTTTGGGGCAGCCACCCGTATAATTTCCCTGGCTACAAAAGGGTTTGAAAATAGCACTGATTTGCATGGATTAAAGACTGTAACTAAACTGAGGAAAGATAGCGGTTTTAAATGTCCAGACAGGAAGTGGCATAGTGAAACCGGAAGTGATGTGCTTGTGGGATTGCCACTGGAAGTGGCGTGCTTATGGATGCAGGAACTGGAAGTGATATGCTTCAGGGCACCGTAAACGGAAGTGACATGATTCTGGGCACCGGAAAGTTATGTCTTCAGAGTTAGATCAGACAATTTTTTCCCATTTTTTTTTGTCTGCAGAGGCAACAGAAGAAAGGTTAGCACACCCCGCCACCCCCTAGCCTGGTGTTGAATTACCCTCACTTGGTCCATACAGCTCCCTCCTATTTGCATGTGTGTGACAATATATATATATATATATATATATATATATATATATGTATGTAATATAATATAAAATGTGAAGTTGACTAACTCATTCACTCACTTTACCATTTAGTTAAATAGCTGAAATTTAGCAGGATGGTACAACTAGGTATCCACTAAAGAACGACATTTTAATATATGAATATTTAGGGGTACAAACCTCCGACAATAAATAAATATCCCAACATCTCAAAAATGCCATGACAGATTTGATTGAAATTTGGTGATGTTATAGATAAAAGAAAATCAGCCAACTGTTGTTTTTTATTTCTTGATTTTTTTTTTGTCTGTAATAAAGCTGTAGTGAGTGATACTTTTAGCTGAGGCTAAAATAGCACAGAGGAATAGAATGTGCAGTTTATGCAAATGAACGGCAGAAGTAGAACAGCACCACTGCATAAGCTGAGGCTATACTTGCACAGTGGAAATGGGGCGAGTGAACAAGGGCAGCTGCCATGGCACGGGAAAAAGAAATGAGGTGTTAAGCTTCATGGAAAATGAAATATGAAGCGGACAAAGAAAAGTCAGGTGAAATTCCAAGCAGATGTACAGGTAGTTAGTAAGGGGCCTCCTTGTCTACACACAATACTCCCTGTTTTGCTGGCTTCTTCTAACACCTCACAAAACAGTATGAAATCTTTTGTGTGCCCAATACTGTTTGGATAGGCTCCAAACCCACTGTTATGCAGATCCAGATTATAGATGTGACATTTTATGAGAATATCATTTTATGTAATTAACCTAGCATGTTTGTTTTTTGTGATATTAAAAGAAAACTTGATAACACAGACAAGCACAGAACTGAGGAAAATGCTCAAACTCCAAGCAGATATTCATATTGCTGAGATTTGAAGCCAGTCTGCTTAATCTGTGAACCAAGAGCATTAGCTAGTGAGCCATCCAAAGAGTCATACTAAGAACTTTGTGCTTGTTTTTGTGACAGGATAAGAAACTCTCCAGTCTCTGAGGGCATTGGAGTACAGCTACAGTTCTTCTCAATCAAAAACAGCCAGGTAAGGCTGAACATTACCCAGAGTGTCACCAGGCTTGAAGCATTGCAAAAAGAACCAGAAAATGAGGGAGAGATTTGTATATGTAATGTCACTTGTAGGGTATCTGGGAATTCTCCTGGAACAACTAGAAATAGCAGCAGGGTAATGGACACCTAATCTAGTATAGTTTGTTAGCATTGTGGTTCCCACAGCAAAAAGCAGATAAAAATAAGGTATTTTAAATATTTCACTACAAGTCTTAATTGTGGTTACACTTCATGTTTATTTATTATTACAGTAACAATGAAGTATTGAATCTTTTGGCAGTTACTAACAATTTTCTAAACAAAAAGATAATTATAACTTGGAGCATGGTTTTAATGTTACAGACTGGTTTTGGTTTTCAGACAATATGTTAATTGACTAAAGACATTCCAAAAGTGAAGTATTTTGTAGTATTTATAGTTAAACATGACATCTTTAATTCTATACATCCAATCTGTTTTGTCATAGTAAAGTAAAACAAATAATTAAATAGACTTAGGACATCCAAAAGATTTTTGTATTTTCTAAGCTACAATAGAATATGATCCTGAGTTTGCAGAGGTTATAATGGAAAGGAGCCTTCATGTTAGTCCTCCATACTCGGAATAACCCCAAAGAAATCAAAAAATTAATAAATATGATTTCTTTCTATGGGAAGACATGAGCATATGGAGAAAGCAGGTTACAAAATAGATAAGCTAAACAATAAATAAAAAGACTTGCAGACCGTTTGGGTTGTAGAAGCTTTAAAAATATAAATGTGTTGCTGGATTCAGTTATGCTTCAACAATTTAATAAAACCTGTCTCTGATCTCATGAGTGGTAGTCTGATACATCCTGGTAGTTTAAAGAAGCAGGTTCGGCTGCCCATGCAAGTCATAGTTCATACGACCCCGTCGATTCTTAGGATATTTCTTTCCTCTACCAGGTCAGTACTAGACCAGTAACATCACAATTCTGATGTTTTCTGCCATATTTTTAAAACGGATGCATTGCTTTTTCTAAGTTCCCACATTAAAGAGTATTTTTTTATTCTTAACAGATAGCTAAACATGACTGTTCCCCTTTAGCCCACTGCCCCCACAGTGTGGCACACAATGAATCTCTATTTCACTTCTTTTTCATACTAGATCTTGGCATTTCTTTGCTATATCTCACCTTCCAACTCTAGATTTGATGGGGCTCTGGTCAACAGGCAGCATTAAACTCTATCCTGAGAAGGCCCAGAATGAATTTCCCGAATACGGTCAGTTATGTGTTTGCCACAAAGACTCCAGGCTGGAACTCCACGTAGTGGCCCTGCAACCCTGAGAGAACCAAGTCACACAGCTAGTCTTTTAGCTACAGATTCTGTACAAATGATGGAATGGTCCATGCATTCTGCTATTTCTCCCCATAGACTTCAGGTCACATCCCACCCCTATTACTAAAGTTTTCATTTTCAATTTGCTACAACACCCCAAAAATGTTCTTTTAAGGTTGCCTGACACCTCCAGGTATATCTTCTGATTAAAAACTCTACAGTACATTTATTACCCAAGATATTATTAAAAGGCCAGTCTTTTGTGACCAGGTGTATGCTAAGGAGTATAGGAGTTAATACGTTTTGTAAGGTCAAGTGAACTGATGTTTAAATGTGTGATTGCTCCTTTCTTGTGCTCATGGCTTGATAGAATTGGCTACATCTTTCCTGCAACCCTGCTCTGAATAAGCAAGTGTAGAAGATGCATGGAAGGTCAAGTATAATAAAGCCATTCTGAACGTCATGTTAAAAAGAGGATATAAGACTGATTTAAACCCAGTCTACAATCTTAACAACCGGAGTTATATAATTTTACATCCCGTTCTTGTTATGTTACTTCTGTAATACTTTAAATTTATTTTAGAATCATAATATAAAAATAAGGCAAAGTACAGAGACACATGTAATTACATAATTATATACTCGCGTTTAAGTTCTCCCATGGATAAGTCAGGGCTTGATTTTACCGTATAATTTCTGGTATTTTATAATGTCGGTCATATAAGTCAAATGCGGAAAACTCATGCTATTGGTCCAAGAGATTATGATATGCTAATGCCCACCTGAGAGAGTAACCACCAAGGACACTGCCTTTTTTTTCCTATGCATTGTGCCTACGTTACCACACGGTAATACCAAACTATTCCAAAGCGACATTTGCACTGTTTTGTGTTTTTTGTATCTCACACCCTCATACACCTTTATCGTAAAAGCATCCCTTATCTACGATGGAGTGTTCGATCAGAAGAAAATACGATGCTGGTTTTAAATTAAGTCATTGAATTGGCGTAACAAATTGGTAACTGCGCTGCTGCAACAAAATTCGCTGTGTCTGAGAAACTGGTGCGAGATTGGAGGAAGCAAGAAGTTGATGTTTAAATCTGTGATTGCTCCTGTCTTCTGAGATTCTGGCCGAGGAGGAGGTCTTGGAATAATTCATTGTAGCAAAATGCAAATCACGTCTAAAAATGTAGGCGACTTTACATCCTTTGAGGCATTCATTTTAAGTATTAAAACAGATTCCAACACAATTATAGTGCTAGTCTACAGACCACCAGGACCATATTAATTGTTCATGACTGAATTTAGCAACCTTTTATCTGATTTGGCTATAAATTATGATCACGTAGTACTGATGGGGGATTTTAATGTACACATTTGTGTGGAAACTGACACTTTTAGCAAATGTTTTACTTATTTGTTAAATTCAGTAGGATTTTGTCAAAATGTCAAAGGTCCAAATCATAATCATAACCACACATTAGATTTAATTATATCTTACAAAGTTGAAATTCAAAATTTAAATATTACTCCATTAAATTAAATTATTTCTGATCACTACTTAATTACATTTGATTTAATCCTGCCCTTGCCAATGCACTCACAGATTAAAACAAAGACAGTGCGACATCTAGATTGTAATTCTGCTTCAAAATTTATAGCTACTTTAAGTAAGTCTACTGTAATTGTGGAAAACCATTTAGATCAGTTAACATCACATTATAATGTGACCTTGAGACATGCTCTGGACACAGTGGCTCCCCTTAAAACAAAAGTGATCAAAGCACATAGAAACTCTCCCTGGTTTAATGAAAACACTCGCGCTCTTAAATTAGAGTGTTGAAAACTGGAGCGCAGATGGAGAACAACAAAGCTACATGTCTTTCAAATTGCATGGACAGAGAGTGTTAATAAATATATAAAAATACTCTCTTTAAAGCTCGCTCAGAATACTATTCTACAATAATAGACAGCAATAATAAAAATCCTTGGGTACTGTTTAGAACAGTGGCTAAATTAACAAATGGAAATTCAGATCTACAGTGCAAAATACCAACAGATATTAGCAGTATAGACTTTATGAACTTCTTCAATGAGAAAATTAAAAATATAAGATCTCAGATCTCGGCATCACAGTACAAACCAAATACTAGCTTAGCAGACCCTGTCTCACATTGCATTCAGCACTTTAGTAATTTTAATCCTGTAACTGAGCAGGAAGTCTTAACTTTAATTTCTAAAATGAAGCCCACTACTTGTTCCCTAGATCCAGTGCCAACAAAACTAGTAAAAAGTGCAATGGATGTTCTTGCAGTGCCTATTCTAACCATTATCAATAGTTCATTATTGCATGGCACAGTACCTGATGCACTAAAAGTGTCAGTCATTAAACCATTACTTAAAAAGTCAGACCTAGACCCACACATACTAAATAATTATAGGCCTTTTTCAAATTTACCCTTTCTCTCTAAAATACTAGAAAAAGTAGTCGCCAATCAGCTTCAGTCACACCTTACGCATTACAATTTATTTGAGAAATTCCAGTCTGGTTTCCACACTGGTCATAGTACAGAAACGGCACTAACGCTGGTTGTAAACTACATTCTGATATCCTCTGATGAAGAAAACTCCACTGTAATTATGTTGTTAGACTTAAGTGCAGCATTTGATACCACTGACCATTCTATTTTACCGCACAGGCTAGAAAACGATGTTGGGCTTACAGGCACTGTGCTCGCTTGGTTTAGTTCTTATTTATCAAATCGATTCCAAATGTACAGAAATGTGCTGACAGGATTCCATCATTATACAGAGAAGTGAGATATGGTGCCCCACAGGGCTCAGTACTGGGACCTTTACTATTCTCAATTTACATGCTTACACTGGGATCTATCATTAGGAAACATAATGTTAATTTTCACTCATATGCAGATGACACCCTGTTAAACCTTTCATTTAGATCAAATGAAGTTTCCCCGATGTTGTCTTTAATTAGTTGTGTTAGTGAATTAAAGGAGTGGATGGATGAGAACTACTTGTCTTTAAACACAGATAAAACAGAGATGTTAATTGTTGGAGGGAATTACGCTGATCACAGCAATATTCTGTCATTATTTAACTCAGTTGGAATCACCATTAATTTTACTGAATCAGCCCGCAATCTAGGAGTTATCTTTGGCTCTAGCAACAACAACAACAACAACAACAACATTTATTTATATAGCACATATTCATACAAACAGTAGCTCAAAGTGCTTTACATAATAAAGAATAGAAAAATAAAAAACACAATATGAAAACAAAATAAATCAGCATTAATTAACATCGAATAAGAGTAAGGTCCAATGGCCAGAGGGGACAAAAAAAACAAAATAAAAACTCCAGACGGCTGGAGAAAAAAAAATAAAATCTGTAGGGATTCCAGACCATGAGACCGCCCAGTCCCCTCTGGGCATTCTACCTAACATAAATGAAACAGTCCTCTTTGGATTTAGGGTTCTCACGGAAAGGCTTGATGATGATGGTCACGTAGAATTCTGCCTTTTAGTCCATCCATCATTGTTGGAGCATTATGAAGCTTTGAGTAGGTGGAGGTGGCGCAGGCCACCACCACAAAGAAACCGGAAAAAGAAACAGAAAAGAGAGTAGGGGTCAGTACGGATTGTAGAGCTACCCTGAATAGTTATTATGAGGAAATTGAACATATAGAGTATCAGGATTAAGTTAAATTAAGTTAAATTGAAGTTATAGAAAGGCCATGTTAAAGTAATATGTTTTCAGCAGTGTTTTAAACTGCTCCACTGTATTAGCCTGGCGAATTCCTATTGGCAGGCTATTCCAGATTTTAGGTGCATAGCAGCAGAAGGCCGCCTCACCACTTCTTTTAAGTTTTGTTCTTGGAATTCTAAGGAGACACTCATTTGAGGATCTGAGGTTACGATTTGGAATATAAGGTGTCAGACACTCCGATATATAAGAAGGGGCGAGATTATTTAAGGCTTTATAAACCATAAGCAGAATTTTAAAGTCAATCCTGAATGACACAGGTAACCAGTGTAGTGACATCAGAACTGGAGAAATGTGTTCGGATTTTCTTTTCCTAGTTAGGATTCTAGCAGCTGCATTCTGCACTAGTTGCAAACGATTTATGTCTTTCTTGGGTAGTCCTGAGAGGAGTGCGTTACAGTAATCTAGTCGACTGAAAACAAACGCGTGAACTAATTTCTCAGCATCTTTCAGTGATATAAGAGGTCTAACTTTACTTATGTTTCTTAAGTGAAAAAATGCTGTCCTAGTGATCTGATTAATATGCGATTTAAAATTCAGATTACAGTCAACAATTACCCCTAAGCTTTTTAAGCTTTTTAAGCTTTTAAGCTTAGCATGTCATTTAAAGCGCATATTACAAAGTTGTCCAAATCATGTTTCTTCCATCTTAAAAATGTTGGGAAATTAAGGAGGTTTCTAAATAAACAGGATTCTGAGAAATTAATTCATGCATTTATTTCTAGTAGGATTGACTACTGCAATGCGGTGTTCACTGGATATTCAAACTGTTCTTTATACAGCTTCCAGTTAATCCAAAATGCTGCTGCAAGAATTATTACAAGAACAAGAAAATACGAACACATAGCTCCAGTTCTTAAATCCTTACACTGGCTCCCGGTTGTTTAGGGCAGATTTCAAAATCCTCCATTTAACATATAAAGCATTAAATGGCCAAGGTCCGGCTTACTTGTCTGAACTTATCATGACTTACAAACCAGAGCGCACAATAAGATCTCAAGATGCCAGTCTGCTTATGATTCCAAGGATTAATAAAATAACAGTTGGAGGTCTCAGAATTAATTTGAATAAAAGTGTACTCTTTAAAGTGAATTCTCAAGCATATACTATTAGATTGAACACCCTACCTTTTATCATTGCAGATCAGTTTGAATACCTAGGGGTTAACATTACAAGTAAACACAAAGCTCTTTATCAACAAAATTGTGCCATCTGTATGGAAAAAATTAAGCAAGACTTACATAGATGGTCAACCCTTCATCTCACTCTAGCTGGAAGAATTAACGTTGTTAAGATTAGTATTCTTCCTAAGCTTCTTTTTTTAATTTTAAAACATTCCAATATGCATTAATAAATAATTTTTTAAGCAATTAGACTCAACAATAACCTCATTTATTTGGAACACAAAACATCCACGTATCCAAAGAGCGACCCTACAAAGACCTGAGGCAGAAGATGGCATGGCTCTACCTAACTTTCAGTTTTATTACTGGGCAGCAAACATACAAGCTATAAACACCTGGACACAAATAGATGAACATACACAGGCTTGGTCCGCAATAGAAGTAAAATCCTGCAGTACTTCTTTATATTCCCTGCTCTGTGCCCCAACAAATGTAACTTATAGCCAATATACTAATAATCCAGTTGTGCTTCACTCACTCAGAATATGGAACCAATATAGAAAGCATTTTAGGATGGAGAATCTTTTATCTGTGGTACCTCTGCAAGAGAACCACCTCTTTCAACCCTCGCAAACATATGCAGTTTTTAATATCTGGAAAAGATTTGGGATTAAATTGCTTAGAGATCTTTATATAGACAACATCTTTGCATCCTATGAACAATTACAATCTAAATTTAACTTTCTAGCTACACATTTCTTTCACTATCTTCAAATTAGGAACTTTGTTAAACAGAACCTGCCCGATTTTCCTCATCTTGCACTGTCCTCCATGCTGGAAAAAATATTGCTCAGTTTCGAGGACTTAGACACCATCTCTGCGATATATAAAATTATTTTACAGTCCCTCCTTTTCAAAGATCCAAGAGGACAATAGGAAAAAGATCTCAATCAATATATCAGAAAAGGAGTGAAAGGTAGCAATGCAGAGAATTCACTTGAGCTCCATATGCGCAAAACATTCAATTATTCAACTCAAAATTATATATCGAGCACATCTGTCTCGCTTAAAACTGTCTAAAAAGTTCCCAGGTCAAGATCCAACCTGCGAACGCTGCAATCAAGTCCCAGCTTCAGTGGTTCAAATGTTTTGGGCCTGCAGCAAATTAACATCATTTTGGACCAAAATTTTTAAGTGCCTTTCAGACAGCCTTGGTGTCACAATACCTCCTAACCCATTAACAGCTGTGTTTGGTGTTCTTCCAGATGGGCTTAAAGTGGAGAAGGACAAACAAACTGTGATTACATTCACTACACTATTGGCACGCAGACTTATTTTGCTAAACTTGAAGAATCCTAACTCTCCTCTTTTATGTCAGTGGGAAACCAATGTTTTATACTATTTGAAATTGGAAAAAATCAAATTCTCAGTTTGAGGATCAGTACAGAATTTTTTCAGAACCTGGCAGGATCTAATCAATAATATTTTAGAATAAGTTCTTAAAGCACCGAGGAAGCAATATTTTCTGCGTTTCTTTTTCTTCTCCATTCATCTCTATTGCCCTTTTAAACAATCAATTTAGGTATGTTTACAGGCTTTAAGTTTTACTCCGTTGGCCTTGCTCTCTTTCTTAGGGGTGGGGTTAAGTTGTTTTCATCCTATTTTTTTTTCTGTAAAAATTGATCTATTTGTATGGAATGATTACAATAAAATTAATAAAATAAAAAAAATTTAAAAAAAAACCAGTGGGAGGTCGAGCTTTTAGTTACACGGCCCCTAAACTATGGAATGGTCTACCTGCTACTATAAGAGATGCCCCTTCGGCCTCAGCTTTTAAGTCTTGGCTGAAGACTTACTACTTCAGTTTAGCATATCCTGACTAGAGCTGCTGATTAACTGTACAGACTACATCTCTGTTGTTAGTCATTAGCACTAAAACATAAGTAACATGATAGTTGTAATTGGATACTAACCCTCACCTATTCTGTTTCTCTTATCGGTACTCAAATGTGGCACTTTGTGCCACAGCCCACCTGCCAAGTTGTTTTGCCTGCCTAAGGTTAAGTCATCCCTGATGGAGGATCGCAGGAACCGTGGGAAGGAGGGGTCCTTTCATCGGATTAGCGATATTTCAGCTGTGAAATGGCCAAATGGGGGAGGCACCTTGATGGATGAGGTCTCCAGGACTCTAAACAAATCCAAATTATATTATGTGATATCATCTACCGTTGAATTCTATTCCATACTTCTAAAAGTTTTATTTTTATACTGTATTGAGGATTTGTTCTGTTCTGTGTACTGTATTATACTGTATTGCATTGACCCCCTTCTTTTTGACACCTACTGCACGCCCAACCTATGTGGAAAGGGGTCTCTCTTTGAACTGCCTTTCCCAAGGTTTCTTCCATTTTTTCCCTACAATGGGTTTTTTTTGGGGAGTTTTTTATCCAAGATCGGGTCGAGGGGGCAGTAGCTTGAGCAGAGATGCCCAGTGGCCTCGGCCACTTCTTCTAGCTCTTCCGGGGGAATCCCGAGGCATTCCCAGGCCAGCCAGGAGACATAGTCCCTCCAGCGTGCCCTGGGTCTTCCCCGGGGCCTCCTCCCGGTTGGACGTGCCCGGAACACCTCACCAGGGAGGCATCTAGGAGGCATCCTGATCAGTTGCCCGAGCCACCTCATCTGACTCCTCTTGATGTGGAGGAGCAGCAGCTCTACCCTGAGCCCCTCCCGGATGACTGAGCTTCTCACCTTATCTTTAAGGGAAAGCCCAGACACCCTGCGGGGGAAACTCATTTCAGCCGCTTGTATTCGCGATCTCATTCTTTCAGTCACTACCCATAGCTCATGACCATAGGTGAGGGTAGGAACATAGATCGACTGGTAAATTGAGAGCTTTGCCTTACAGCTCAGCTCCTTTTTCACCACGAAAGACCAATGCAGAGCCCGCATCAGTACGGATGCCGCACCGATCTGCCTGTCGATCTCACGCTCCATTCTTCCCTCACTCGTGAACAAGACCCCGAGATACTTGAACTCCTCCACTTGGGGCAGGATCTTGCTCCCAATCCTGAGAGGGCACTCCACCCTTTTTCAGCTGAGGACCATGGTCTCAGATTTGGCGGTGCTAATTCCCATCCCAGCTGCAAACCGATCCAGAGAGAGCTGAAGATCACGGCCTGATCAAGCAAACAGGACAACATCATCTGCAAAAAGCAGTGACCCAATCCTGAGTCCACCAAACCAGACCCCCTCAATGCCCTGGCTGCGTCTAGAAATTCTGTCCATAAAAGTTATGAACAGAATCGGTTACAAAGGGCAGCCCTGGCGGAGTCCAACTTATCCAATTTAACCTTTGTGTGTTCCCCAAACCTGAGCTTGGTTCTGCTTGTGTTAAGATACCTGGGTTTCTTTTGGTTTCCTGAATCTGACTATTTCTGCTATGATTTTGTTTAACTAAATCCTTGCCGAAATGGCATCACTCAATATTTAAACTGTTATTTATCAACATTGAAAATGAAAAAATCTTTTTTTATTCTTTACAAGTATGAATTTTACTGTACTCTGTACATGTAAACATTAACTTCAACCTGGACATATCACACTAAATTGAATAGAGCAGAGATGCTACTGTAACTGCTCAGGTCTGACTCCTTCACAAGGTAAATGCAGTGGTGCTACTGTAAATCTAATCTTTATCCTGTAGGTGTTTCAGAGCCAGTATGGTGGTGTACTTTACTCAAGTAAGAGTGAAAAATCATAGGACAGTTAACATGTCTGGAGTTCATACAGCACTTATCTGACACACTTCCTTTGTACTACCATGTTTGTTTAAAAATGTAAACCTTACATCAAATGACTGCTTGATTTTGTATAAAATTGTGTTTATGTGCTTACACATAGTGTTTAAACAGACCCTAGAGGGCATCACAAAACACACCAGTAACAGTGGACTGGAGAAGTTCAGATAGTATTTAGTTGTGTTTGATGGAGAAGGACAATCATCGGGTTACAAGAAAAACCAAAAGACAGGTCCCCTATCTCTCAGTAAAACTCAGAAAATTAAAATATTTTGTATTCTTCAGAGTTTAGTAAATGTTACAATACTTGCAGATTTCTGGGTTATTTACATACTTCTTTAGGCATTTATTTCTTTGATTTAAGTTATTTGCTATAATTATTTGTTTTTGCTATTTATTGATTTTTCTCATTTTGGTTCATAAGCAATATGGAGAATGCCTTGTTCTTCACAAAAAATCCTTTTGATAAAGCTTCACCTGAAGTAGCATCTTTTAATGTCAGTGACTTAGCACTGTTTGTTACTGGCACATGCTGTTCTCTTCATCCAAGATTTTGGATTTTAAAAATACTAAATTTGCAGTGTTTGAGTGTATTGAGCTAAAACTTAATTAGGGTTTACCGACAAAGTCTTTGAGTTTGCTTATTGGGCTTTGGTGCTTTGATTTCTGTCCTTTTGGGAGATTATTTATTTATTTTTATGTGATCATACTTTTATTTATTTTTCAACTAATCAAATAAAATAAGCAGTCAAAAAGTTACAAATAATAAAAATAATACCACCAGTATCCCAAACAGTAAACACATACATATATTCCATGTTTTACGTAACCTCTGTCGACTCCAAATTACCAGTGAACATTTCTAAATGAATAAATTAAAAAAAAAAATAAACAAGCCAGTGCTGAACAGTCATCAGTTCCTTGGATTTCCATCTAGACACAACAATGATTTTACCAGCTGCAGTACCCTATATGAAGACCCTATTTTGATAATAATTTAAAGAAACAGAAGAATCAACAGCAAGGAGAAAAATTAAAGGGAATCTAGAAGCTAATTTGTAAGGGCTAGCAATACAGCAGGGGTCGCCAACTCTGGTCCTGGAGGACCACCGTAGCTACAGGTTTTCATTCTAATCCTTTTCTTAATGAGTGACCTGTTTTTGCTGCTAATTAACTTCTTTTGAACTAATTTTATCTGACTTGCTCTTGAAGATTGGACCCCTTAATAGTTTCTTTTTCCTTAATTAGCAGCCAAACAATAACAAGATATAAAATGAGCCAAATTAGAACCAGCAAACTGTGTCCATCATACAATATCTGAAAATAAAGAAAGTTGAAAGTCTCAGGAATGTTGATCTGCTCAGGTCCTCAAAACATTTTAATGGTGCTCTTAGAAAAGAGAGAATCAACAATTTCGGAAATGTCTGCTAATGCACCACGACAGCAGCAACAAGCCGCAGAATTAAAGAGCGGGTTTAATTAACGACAAGAATCAGAACCTCATTAAGCAGCTGGTTGGAGTTTGAAGCCCTGACTTAGTTGGTCTTCTCTTGGCTCACTCACTTCATATTTTATATCTGTTTGGGTGCCATTTAAGGAAATAAATGAAGCAAGTCAGAGAAACGATGAAGAAATTCAGGCGAACAAATCTTAAAAAATCAATTCAATTAAAGTGAATTCACAAGAAGTTAATTAGCACCACATTAGGGCACTCTTAAAAAAAAAAAAAGGATTAGAATGAAAATCTGCAACCACAGTGGTCATCCAGGACTGGAGTTGGTGACCCCTGCTATAAAGGACTCAAGTGGTAACCAGGAAGGAAAGAAATTAAAAACATTTAACCTGGTTAACAAAGGAGGTACCACAAGAGCCTAATGATATTATTTAAGTCTGGCAAAGAGAGACCAGTAGCATCTTTGACACAAGTTAAATTTATATATTGTAACTATTTTTACATAACATTCCAAATGCATTTAGAGATAAATGCTTTAACACTAGAATTACTAGAGCCTACGAAAAAACTCGTAAATCCGTCCCACCTTAAATTGCTTCTTAAATCCCTTCACACCTCTCCGCCAGCGTCCTTTGTCCTCTAAATGTGCTGATAGAGAGAAGCTAGAAGCAGCCGGCTATTCCATCCCCCCACCAATTTAGAACGTGCACGAACTTCTCTCAGCTCATGCCTTGATTGAGTATCTGGGACTGAAGTGAAGTTTTAGAGTGGAAATAATAGATCGTTATTTGGAACACACGCATTTCATGTCTGTTCCGTTTCTACAGTAATCTATGTAAACACAATGTTAAAACAGAAACGTTTTTTATATTCTAGTAATAGATGACAAAATGTAGGCATAAACTATATAATGTATGAAGCCTGAAGTCCAAATATCAAAGAAACATTTTCACAAAAGGTACAAATATAATACAACAATTGCGCTTTTATTCAAAAATATAACTGCAGAAACAAAAAGCCGCCTTAACATGCGTCATTGACACTGGTTTATTATGACTGCCTCCGTGGCGCAATAGAATCAGCTGCTGACTGGGAATCAAAAGGTTGTGAGTTCGAACCTGTACCCCTCCATTTTGAAAAGTAAACTGCTCTTAGTCTTACTATTTTAGAATAAAAGCATACATTTGATTTCTGTCTGTAACAGCCGGTGTAATTTATGATCCTTGTAAAGTTTAGCTTTGTTTTTTTTTTTTTTAATTCACTTTTCATTCTCTCAGTCGCGTTCAGAATCAATCCATACAACTCCATCTGACATGGCTGTTTTCACATAAAGACGCGCTATAGCTCTGCAGTGTACTTGTGACTGCATTCTCGTACCAATTTTGCGAAATGAAGTGTCTGCGTGCACTTTTCGTGGCATTACAGGTGTATTTTTTGAGCATGCCCGTTTGAGCATGCTCAAACACAGGAACATATGTTGGTGTAAAAGTATAACAAACAAGTGCACTTTTATTCAAGACTACCTATATAACCGAAGAAAAAAGAAAGCAAGTTGCAGTAGGCGATTGATACGACAGCTTGCATGGTGCAATGCTAAGAAGTGCTGATTTCCATTCCGTGCTATATAAAATCATCACATTCAAATATAAACAGTTCCCACACACTCAAGGACCGTCCTTCCTACATTTACGACACGTGTACTTGTTGCAGTGTACACACCTCTCTGTGCTATGGTTCCTATTACACTGAATGAGCACCTGACATTGTACTTTCTTCCCTGGGGGAAGGTCCCACATCAGAGAATTTCCAGTTCCTGCATAAATTCACACCCGATCTGACGCTGTTCGTTTTCAAATAATATTGCATTAGTGCGATGATATTTTTACATATATTGTCTCTTTCTTTCAGGTGTGTAATAGAAACCACAGCATAGAGAGAAGTGTGTACATTGCTTCTTACAGGAAATACTTTTACACCAACATATGTTCCTGTGTTTGAGCAACACGGGCAGATGGGTAGTGTCTGATGGATGCATATAGCGCCGAAGTTACTGCTCTTTACCATTTTCTCCTCTGCATGTCCTGGAGTGCAAAAGAAACAGCATACAGCAACATGCGGGGACTGGCAGGAACACTCAATAAGACTGAATAAAAAGAAAATCAAGTGATGGTGAGATACGAAGAAGGCAGCTTCGCCAGCGTTTGTGTGTCAGAACCCTTTGGGGGGTGGGGGGGGGGGCGTTAGTATGCATCGTGGTACACTGCAGAGCTATAGCGCGTCTTTATGTGAAAACAGCCGTGTCAGATGGGGTTGTATGGATTGATTCTGAACGCGACTGAGAGAATGAAAAGTGTCGCTCAAACACAGGAACATATGTTGGTGTAAAAGTATTTCCTGTAAGAAGCAATGTACACACTTCTCTCTATGCTGTGGTTTCTATTACACACCTGAAAGAAAGAGACAATATATGTGAAAACTTTATCGCACTAATGCAATATTATTTGAAAACGAACAGCGACAGACCGGGTGTGAATTTATGCAGGAACTGGAAATTCTCTGATGTGGGACCTTCCCCCAGAGAAGAAAGTACAGTGTCAGGTGCTCATTCAATGTAATAGGAACCATAGCACAGAGAGGGGTGTACACTGCAACAAGTACACGTGTCGTAAATGTAGGAAGGACGGTCCTTGGGTGTGTGGGAACTGTTAATATTTGAATGTGATGATTTTATATAGCACGGAATGGAAATCAGCACTTCTTAGCATTGCACCATGCAAGCTATTGTATCAATCGCCTACTGTAACTTGCTGTCTTTTTTCTTCGGTTATACAGGTAGTCTTGAATAAAAGTGCTCTTGTTTTGTTATACTTTTACACCAACATATGTTCCTGTGTTTGAGCATGCTCAAACAGGCATGCTCAAAAAATACACCTGTAATGCCACGAAAAGTGCACGCAGACACTTCATTTCGCAAAATTGGTACGAGAATGCAGTCACAAGTACACTGCAGAGCTATAGCGCGTCTTTATGTGAAAAAAGCCGTGTCAGATGGGGTTGTATGGATTGATTCTGAACGCGACTGAGAGAATGAAAAGTGAATTTAAAAAAAAAAAAAAAACAAAGCTAACCTTTACAAGGATCATAAATTACACCGGCTGTTACAGACTGAAATCAAATGTATGCTTTTATTCTAAAATAGTAAGACTAAGAGCAGTTTACTTCTCAAAACAGAGAGGTGCAGGTTCGAACTTGCGACCTTTTGATTCCCAGTCGGAAGCTGATTCTATTGCGCCACAGAGGCAGTCATAATAAGTGGGTGTCAATGTCGCATGTTAAGGCGGCTTTTTGTTTCTGCAGTTATATTTTTGAAAAAAAGCGCAATTGTTGTGTTATATTTGTACCTTTTGTGAAAATGTTTCTTTGATATTTGGACTTCAGGCTTCATACATTATATAGTTTATGCCTACATTTTGTCATCTACTACTAGAATATAAAAAACGTTTCTGTTTTAACATTGTGTTTACACAGATTACTGTAGAAACGGAACAGACATGAAATGCGTGTGTTCCAAATAACGATCTATTATTTCCACTCTAAAACTTCACTTTAGTCCCAGATACTCAATCAAGACATGAGCTGAGAGAAGTTCGTGCACGTTCTAAATTGGTGGGGGGATGGAATAGCCGGCTGCTTCTAGCTTCTCTTTATCAGCACATTTAGAGGACAAAGGACGCTGGCGGAGAGGTGTGAAGGGATTTAAGAAGCGATTTAAGGTGGGACGGATTTACGAGTTTTTTCGTAGGCTCTGGTAATTCTAGTGTTAAGAGGACTTAAGAGCAGGGAGTGAAATCATAGCACTAACAAACTTCAGGTGGTGAACAATATTCATTTTGACTGCGGCAATATGAGCAGGAAGGGTCAAAAGAAGTGAGGACCAGGAGGAGAGAGACTTTTGCTTTCGTTAAAAATATAAAGATAATTTGAAGTAGCAGTTTTATTTAGAGGTGGAAATATCTAGTATCTATCTTGAATTATCTAAATGAAATATCTAGGAATGTTAGTGGAAATACTATTGATGGGACATTTAGAATTAAGTGGCAACAATACCGATTTAATCCAATTGATCTTATATCCCAGCAATTTTTCCAAAATTGTTAATCAAATTTAAGAAATGAATAATATTAGTTGGAGCACCTTTCAGGAATAAAAGGATATCATCTGCGTATTGAGAGAAGGCATGTGAGGATCCTCTGATGTAAACACAACTACAGACAGCTTTAGACAAAGGCTCGAGAGAGAATGCAAACATTGAGGTAATGCAAAGTGGACAGCCTTAATGAAATCTCCTTTCTACTGAGAAAGGATAAAACATTAAATAACATGAAAGTACAACAACTAAAGAAGATGGAGTGTTTTAGTTATTGATAAAGCAGTCCACAAAACCCACATGATGCAGAGCTGATCATAGATAATCCCAATTTAGCCAATCAAAAGGTTCCTTGGCATCTAAAGGCAAAAGCATAGCACGAGATTCTAAATTAGGAGCAGACTCAATCACATGGACCAGTCTGTGTAAGTTATCTGAAGAAATGCAAGATTTAATAAAGCCAGTTTGGTCTTGGTGGACTAATTTACCAATAACCTTTTGAAGACAAATAGCTAAAATTTTTGCTAGTGTTTTAATGTCTGTATTGATAGTGAGAGGGGTCTGTAATTCTGACATAATGTTGGATCCTTGTACTGTTTATGCAATAGGGTAATTACTGTCATGTTACTAGATTGGGGCTGAGACCATTTAATGGAACAAAGAAGCATTTGAAGTAAAGGTTAAGCTAGCTGCTCCCAAAATACTAGTATAAGTTCCAGTGTCATCCATGCAATACCAGGTGTTTTGTCCTTAATCACGGCGAAGAGTGCTAAGTGTAACTGCTTAAGAGAAGGCATGATATCAAGTAATGAAACCTCTTATTCTGAGATTCTATGGATATCAAGATTAGATAAAAAAAAATAATTACCATGAATTTCTTTATGGGCAGAAATAATTGTTAAGGAAAATAATTTAGAGTAGTAGGACCAAAATTCAGAGTTGAATTCTTTAGGGCAATATGAATATTTCCATTACTTATTTTAATGGAATAAATTGTAGCAAGCGACTCACATATGTGTAGAAGTAATAATGCAAGGAAACATCCATGATGTGCAGATGCTGAATACAATTATGTTCTAGTCCTATGTAACTGTAATCCGGCCATATTCTTTAGTAAAGAGTTAAATTCACTTTTAGTAATTGAGATTTGTAATTCAAATTTTAAGTCACACACTAGAGTGTGTGATTGTTTCAAAGCTGCCAGTTTACTTTCAAGTGCAGAAATACTTTTTAACTAGCTGTGCTACCCGTCTAAGACTGGTTGAAATCTAAGTAATCAACCTAGACCTCAGCATTAACATTTGCAGTGCAATATGCAAAGCATGTGTCTATGTTATATGGAATTCGGAAAATGGTGTTAGTGCTTTTAATAGATCATCTATGGGAATGACAAATGCTACATATTTTATTATTGAAAATGTTTGTGATGTGCTGTCTTTTGCAGTGAGAGAGACATAGCAACTGGACGGACACACAGACAGATACATAGACACTAGTCCTTTTATTAAAGTGGATTTGGTTTGGTTAACATGAGAGGCAAAAGAAATTGAGTTATTTCTAATAAATCCCTTTATTGCTTTCCTCACAACTAAAGAATCTGAAGCAGAATTTCTGTTTATTAAAATGAAGTCTTCTACATTTACTTTAAACTGAGAACAAAACTGGCCATTCTTCTGCAATATTGAGTTGAATCCCTACTTTGTAGCTCATAGAAGTATCTGTGAAAGATATAAATTAGTTATATTATAAGAGTGACATCAGAACTGATTTGGGTTATAGATGAAGAAAAAAAAGGGTTAAAGAAATACAGAGAAAGTGCATTCTAGATGGTGACTTAAGTCAGAGAATTATTTTGAGAATGCTCCCCTTGTCTGCATGGGTTTCCTCTGGGTACTCCGGTTTCCTCCCACAGTCCAGAGACATGCAGGTTAGGTGCATTGGCGATCCTGAATTGTCCCTAGTGTGTGCTTGGTGTGTGTGTGTGTGTGTGTGCACCCTGCGGTGGGCTGGCGCCCTGCCCGGGGTTTGTTTCCTGTCTTGTGCCCTATGTTGGTTGGGATTGGCTCCAGCAGACCCCCGTGACTCTGTAGTTAGGATATAGCGGGTTGGATAATGGATGGATGGATTTTGAGGATGGGCTAATGGCACCATAAGTGTCAATTAGGTTCAGGTTTCTAAGAAACCTACTAAGCACTTGAGGTGATGGAAAAATATGTTTTAAATTGGGGCAGGTGAGAAGTCAAATGTAGGATTTATAACAGCACTAGCATCCATGCCCATGCACTTTGAGTATCTGAGGATTTTAGCAAATCTTCAATTGCCACAAGTACAGATTAACAGTAACTGTAACAAACTAAGTCCCTTATACTGTATATAGCAAACTTCAAGAGCAACACACCCAGTCTTCAAATAACATTCAACAAACTCAACCACCCTTCCCACCCCACCATCGTCACAGCCACCTGTAAAGTATAGTGAAAGGCAGTTAAAGTCAAACAATGTCAGTCCACAAAGGCTACACACACCAGGGGTGGAAAGTTTTCTTCTTCTGTTTCAGCTTGTGATCATCTGCAAACTAGACCCAAAAAAATACTAATACCATAGATTTAATCAGCCTTCGTATAAATATAGTCAAAGATAACGAACAAGTCATGTACAGTAATAAAAATAAAAAAGCAACTCCAAACACTAACATTCCCAGAATTATAACTGATTACCTTGAGACACAGATAGGAGCAGGAAGCTCAATCAAAGAAACAAACGGTTCAGAAGCACAAAGGTCTTCATTTATATCCCCATAGACCCAAAAGGAGGGACCACAGCTCAGCTTTAGAGATGATGAATAAAGAATGAAAGATTTGAGGCTGGATTCATTGGTCTTCAGCACAGCTGGACGTAATGTTTTTCACTTAGCCACTGCAATGCTGCTGAAATCAGGGAAAAAAATTAAGTGTTGATCTGTCATACTTCAAAGGATAAGATCTGAAAGCTTTAAGTATTGCTTGGCGATCAGTAAACAGCACAAGGGAGAAAATGAAAGTACGAGGGCATGCTGACAAATGGGGATCTGAGTACAAACAGTGTGCTCACATGACTTCTATTCCTCGTTCTTGGAGAGACTATGTATTATCGTGATATTTCCCTCTACTTACCCTTTACCTATTTTCTTTAAGGGTAAGTGTACTTGTCAAGTTCGTTACCAGGTTGGTCTACTGTTGCACTTTAAGATTAGCACACACATACATAGATATATGCATACACACAAAACCTAACCACAAAGTACCATATGAAAGACGTATACACATTCATGTTATTCCCTAGCACTTTAACCCACACAAGTACTGTATGAATAAAACATGCACAGTCCATTTTCCCTAGTACTCCAAGAGACTTACTTATCATAGGCTCTAGCAACTTGTGATGTCTTAGATATATCTCAGAGCTAAATATTACCTTTGCTCTCCAAGAATATATTAAAACATACAAAGACTCAACATCCCTGGCTATAGGCCATTTATCAACCAGTGAATGTTTTACTTTAATGCACTGTTCATTACTGGACAGAGCTGTTCATCCACAGCTCGATAAGCCTTGCAGCTTGGATCATATGGCACTTCCTCACTGCTAAAGGTGCTCAAAGAAATGTACCTTATCACTTCAGTTACTCTAAATATGAAGACAAAGTATAGAAAGTTAAAAGCAATGTGTTATTTATTACATGAATGATAATAATACCAGTAGAGAAAAGCATAAAAGAAAATGTGGATAGCAAAGTCTGGATATATGTAGTCTTCTGACGTCGCTCTGTTCTCTTCTCCTGATGTCTTCTTCCCTTCTTCTTCCTCCCTCCTATGTCGCTCTTCAGATGAGGCATATCTATACTAATAAAAGGCAATGCCCTCACTGACTCACTGGCTCACTGACTCACTCATCAGCAATTCTCCAACTTCCCATGTAGGTAGAAGGCTGAAATTTGGCAGGATCATTCCTTACAGGTTACTTACAAAAGTTAAGCAGGTTTCATTTCGAAATTCTACGCGTAATGGTCATAACTGAATTCTACTTACGTACATATATATGTCCATAGCCTGCAGCTCAGTCGCCATGTGAGGCGGCATTGCATGCCCCATCCCCACGCCTCCCACATAGTTTGCTGCCTGCCTATAATGCGTCCCCCATCCCCATGCCTCCCACGTAGTTGGCTGCCTGCCCATATAAGGCCGTCCGTCGCTCCAGACTCTTCATTCACTTCCTTGCTTCGCCACGGTATTCATGTTTCCCTACTGATAACTGCAGCCTTTTTATTTAATCCACGGCTTCTCCACTGTTTTATTGTGCTGATAACTGCAGCCTTTTTTTTTAATCCACGGCTTCTTCACTGTTTTATTGTTCGTTTATTACGCTTACAGTTATTGTGTAGGTATTTTAGACTTAGTTTACATTATTCAGGTACCCATTTCTTTTACCGTTCCAACCTTACCCCCATTAACATGTCTATCGAGGTGATCACCATCAATCAAATAACTGTCACTTACCGATTGGTTTCCATGCCCGGAGATGCCGCCTGCCTTTTCCATTCTCTGTGTTACATATTGCACGGCCATATCAGGCTCACTCTTGATATCCGGAGGAACACTGTGTCTTATGTATTGAATGACTGAGACAGGTTCAAGGTGTGGATAATTATACTACACAGGAGCACTATAAGAGTGAAATGCTTAAGCCCTTCACCTATGCTTCTGCATGTGAGTTGATGGCTGCCACCGAATTGTTTGGTTGTCGCTTTCAAGTGTACTGAAATGGCCAAATATTTTACACCTTTGGAGAACCATCAATGCCTCTTAAACATCTTAGATTCACAGGTGACAATTTTTTTTCCCTTTTTATTAATTTTATTACAATCCATACAAATCAATCAAGTTTTTACAAAAGGAAAAATTGAGTTAAGGACAAATCGATCCACACCCCTGAGAGAGAGAGCAAGCCAAACGGCGTGAAATTTAAGGCTTGTAAACATACCTAAATTAATAAATTCTCTGTGCTTTATGAGCTTATTTTAAAATATTACTGATTAGATCCTGCCATGTTTTTAAAAAAGTCTGTACGGATCCTCTAACTGAGTATTTAATTTTTTCCAATTTCAAATAGTATAACACATCAGTTTCCCACTGACTTAAAAGAGGAGAGGTTGGGTTCTTCCAGTTTATCAGAATAAGTCTGCGTTCCAAAAGTGTAGTGAATGCAATCACAATTTGTTTTTATTTCTCCACCTTAAACCCATCTGGAAGAACCATAAACATAGCTGTTAATGGGTTAGGAGAAATTGTGAGACCAAGGCTGTCTGAAAGGTAATTACAAATTTTGGTCCAGAATAATTTTAATTTGGTGCAGGCCCAGAACATGTGACCCAGTGAGGCTGGGACTAGGTTGCAGCGTTCGCAGATTGGATCATGCCCTGGAAACATTTTGGAGAGTTTTAGTCGAGACAGATGTGCTCAATATATAATTTTGAGTTGTATAATTGTATGCATATGGAGCTCGAGTGAATTCTCTGCATTGCTACTTTCCACTCCTTTTCTGATATATTAATTGAGAGATCTTTTTCCCGGTGTCCTCTTGGATCTTTGAAAGGGAGGGATTGTAAAATGATTTTATATATTGTAGAGATGGTGTCTAAGTCTTTGAGATTGAGCAATATTTTTTCCAGCATGGATGAGGGTGCAAGATGAGGAAAGGTTCTGTTTAACAAAGTTCCTGATTTGAAGATAGTGAAAGAAATGTGTATTTGGAATGTTAAATTTGGAATGTAATTGTTCATAGGATGCATAGACATTGTCTATATAAAGATCTCTAAGCAAGTTAATTCCAAATTTTCTCCAGATATTAAAAACTGCATATGTTTGCAAAGGTTGAAAGAGGTGGTTCTCTTACAGAGGTGCCACTGATAGAAGCTTCTCCGTCTTAAAATGCTTTCTACATTGGTTCCAAATTCTAAGTGAGTGGAGCACAATTGGGTTATTAGTATATTGCCGATAACGTGTGTTTATTGGAGCACAGAGCAAGGAATACAAAGAAGTACTGCAGGATTTTACTTCTATTGCGGATCAAGCCTGTGTATGTTCTTCTATTTGTGTCCAGGTTCTTATCGCCTGTATATTTGCTGCCTAGTAATAAAACTGGAAGTTAGGTAGAGCCATGCCGCCTTCTGCCTTTTGTCTTTGTATGGTCGCTCTTTGGATGCGTGGATGTTTTGAATTCCAAATAAATGAGGTTATTGTTGAATCTAATTGAATGAAACCTGTTATCTTTACAACGGTTGACAAACACTGAATGTAACTTGAACACAACACATCCTCCAAATACAAACCTGATTGAAAGTAATAATAATAATCAAATCCTTGATGACAGCATCACTCATAACAGTGACAAAACAATTACACTGACAATCATGTTACGTTATTTTTAAAATGTTTCCTTTTCTTTTTCATAACTTCTTTAACACACTACTTCTCCGCTGCGAATCGCGGGTATTTTGCTAGTTTATTATAAAATTCAACCGGGGAGCTTTTGCAAGATGTGATTGTTAGATATTCTGATTGTCTGGCTGTCAATATGATAAATGAATTCACTGTCCATTTTCCTAAACAATAAAACCTTTTTGATGTTGCTTAGTACTTACTGGCATGTCTTCTTTCCCAGGCTGTAAACCCATTTAGCAACTTGTTATCCCAGATGTCCATCCTTTCTCAGGTTATAAATTAATTGATAGCATGAGGCATTGTCATGTGTTCCTCTTTTGCTTGAACAGCTGTTCCCACAATTGGGAAGAAGATATGGTTTGATGTGTTCTGTGTTTAAATTCATCTGTTATATTGTATTGAACAAAATATAATGAAATATAAACCAAAGTGTACAGATTTTGTACCCCACAACAGACAAGAACCAAACTGTTAAGGGTCAGGATCTTCTGCTCCCTCCAGTAAGTCAGTAAGACATATATTGTATCTTCGATAATGGTCCTCCAGATTAGCCAGTCAGTATGTCCTGCTGTTTTTTCATCTAAATGGTTTCCTTGGCTTGCTGCCATTGTCCTTCTTGTAAAGTAGTAACATCAAGGTGAAGGCTTATCTCTGCAGTAAATTCATTAAACGCGAAATTTAAAGTAGATTACTTAATAATCAGCGAACTAAGTGACTCCGAGGACTCAACTTGACAATCCATCATATTTGAAATTTCCTTCGCTTTCTTCCGTGACATGTTAAGTGAAACAGCCATGATTCTTCACTAATAGAGTGACTTCAATGCAATCTGCAGAACTTCTTGGGAGTTAGGAAAGGGTTCTACTGTTCAAATACAAACTGTGGGTGCCCTTTATGGCTAAAATAGCAGTCAAGGAATAGGCAGCCGTTTCTCCCAGAGATCACGAGTCCCCAATTTCTTGGTTTTGACCTTAGCCCATTTTCTGAAAAAGATTTTTTTTGTTCATCTTCTGGTCCATTCATTCAGTATTACCCACTGACAAATTCAAAATTTTAACAGAAAACATAAGTCCATGTCTTTATCACAGCTGTACAGAGAGTTCCTTAGAGCTTGAAATGGGAAACAAGGCATTCAGCTTCTTCATATGACAAGAAATTTCTCAGTTCATACAGATCAAGTGTAGTCTCTTGACTGTCAACATGATAATGCTTGACCACTCAGATGACTAGTGTGGGGATATTTCACACGCAAAAAACAACTCCGGATATTGAAGTTAATTTGTGGATGCTTTGAACAAGAGATTCCAGTGATTGCTAAAGTTTTCTGGCAACACCTCCCCTCAGCCAAGGGCTTATAATTCATAAGTCACTGTAGATTTTAAAAGTTGTTTGTTGCTATTGGGATTGAAGATTCAGAACTTTTTCTCTCTTTTTCTTTCGTCTGTTTGTGTCTTGACTTTACTTGGCTTCCTCAGCAGGACAGGCACCTGCAGTCTGTTTCACCTTGGTAACAGAGAGGCTACTGCTGCTCCAGCATGTTCTTTTACTCACTGAACTTCACTTTCATAATTCAGAAAGACAAAAATAAACCTGGCAAGTGAAAAGCATTCTCACAAAATGGAAATGTCAAAACTAACAGCACCAAAAACAAATCACTAATATTTACCTTATTAGCTTATTAACATTTCTCATTCTTAGCTAAAACCTTACAGGCATTTAACACAGTGTGCATATTTTATAACAACTCAAGCATTACTTAATTTATCTTTTATTGATCATGTTCTTTAATAATAAGTGTCTGATGGAAAAGTTTTTAATCTGTGAAGCACACAGTTCTTCCTAGTTTTTTTCTTAATTTCGCTATAAAATTCTGTTTTGGTTCATTTAAAGATTACCTAAAGCATCTGCTTTTCTAATATGATTTTGTAAATTTTGCATTTTATATATGAATATTTATGGTTAATAATGGTCTAAAATCCTTTACTTAATCAGAAAAATAAATATGTTTACACTGTAACAGTTTCAATGATGATTGAAGCCTAAGAACAATTGTTTGTACAGACATGAATAGGAACCACTGATAAAATGCAGTGTTGTTTTTGTGTTCATAATTGCTAATGCACTGGCAACAACAAGCAGTGTGGACTAACAAGTGATGAATTAAAGAAAAGTAATGGTTGTGTAATGTGTTATTACATTACCATCATCTTCATGGTTATGTTGTGGACCTGAAACATGAGCAGCATGTTTCAGGGCCATTACATTGGGTGTCTCAAATGCTTGTATTTTATTTTTTCTGATATCTAACACTTTCTAAAATAAAATGTACAGAATAGCACAGAAAAGTTAATTACACAATAACCATTATGCTTTTACATAAGAAATGCATTTACATTTTTTTTGTTAATCAATGAAAGACAAATTTCAAGGGGAACTTTTTGCAATTCATAAAAACACATGATATAGCACAATAGTTAGTATTGTTGTTTCACATATGTATTGTCTATGGCTTAAATTTTAGAAAACTTGTTATGAGAACAGACCATTCAACAGGGGTTCATCCATCCTGTTCATTTAGATTATAAAAGTAACATCAAATCCAGATTTGAAGGTCCCTAAAGCACTGTTCTCCATCACAATAATTAATAATTCATTCAATGTGTTTATTTTTTTCTTTATGTGTGAAGAAAAAGCTCTCTAACATTTCTTATGTTTCCAACATTGTCCCAGTCATCTTGCGGCAGATTTTTTTTAATGTAAGAACTGGGGTCCACTGTACTAATCCCTTTCATAATTTTAAACAGTTCAATCATTATACTTCTTAATCTCCATTTGCTCAAACCGAACAGGATCAGCTGTTTCAGTTGTCAAAGCTCATAGATCTTAGTCCCGGAATTAGCCTTCTCACTCTTCTTTGAACATTCTCTATCATTGTTTTTTGGAATCTGCACACCCAAAACTGTGCACAGTACTCCTGGTGAGGCCTCATTATTATATTATGTGACTTAAACATAAGCAGCCTTGATTTGCACTGCACAGATCGTGTTCAAGTGTCCACATGGACTGATGAGCATCCTGGCTGGGATGGGAGATAATGTCTTGCCTAGACGGTAGGCCAGAATAGAAGGACAGATAAGCTTGGACAAGGAATTACCTTCATGCCTGGCCAGAGTAATATAATTCATGCACTAGCAAATAGTTGGCGGCAGTGGGCCTCTCATAGCATCCCAATTTGGACACCTGCAGGGATGGTTGGAGTTGGAGTCCGGAAGTGCAAACCTGTCAGTGTCCCTGGTTGCTGGTAGAGAGTGCTGTCAGGGTAGGACCTCCCTGCTTTCCATATGACCTGGAAGTGCTTCCCAAAGGACACACTGGGGCACCAAAAGCATTCCCGGGTCCAGCGATACTCTTGGAGCAAGGAACGAGGAAGAAAATGACAGAATTGTGTATTTGATTATTGATCTAGTGACGGATGTAGTGATATTATGATGTTTGTAGTTTAATTATTGCACATGATTGAAAGAACTTTTTATTAAACAGTACTTGAAGGCATTACCATTATACAGTATGCTATCTTTGGTCTTCCACATTAGCTGCTTTACTATGTGTACTGACTTCTCAACCAGTCCATTTTACTAAGAGAAATCTGGCTTGAAGTATTATGAATATTGAAGTATTTTGACATGTGGCACAACTGGCTACTTCTTCTGTCATGTCATGATTAATTCTGGGCCAACACATCACTTCATTTGCTCTCTTTTGATGTTTCTCAATCCTTAGATGTCCTTAATGAATATTTTTCAACATTTCTATTTCTATATATGGTTTCTTTCAAGTTTCAGAAGCCCATTGTTTATTCAAATCTGACATTTTTAGTTCCTATGTGTAGTACTTTACATACTTTACATATCATCTGCCACAGAACTGCCCCAGCCTGTATTCTGTCCAAGTCCATTTGTAACAGTTTAGATAATTATGCATTATCATCCCTTCCATCTAGGTTGCTTAACCAGATTGTTTATGTATATCCAGATTGTTTATGTATATTAAAAGGAGCAGCAACTCCAGCAGTGATCCTTAAAGTATGCCACTTTTACCAACACCAAATTCTAAAAATGTTCCCCTCACTGCAACCCATTGCTTCCTATTTTTGAGCCCACCATTCTCTGAATTCTTACTTCTTGTAATTTGGTCATCAACCTTTCATGTGCTACCTTATCAAAAGCCTTCTAAAATTCAAGATAAATACATCATATGCACCTCTGTCATTGTATGCTTTTGTTTTCTTACAGCATTCAAGCATGTTATCTAAAACATCGTGCTCTTTGTCCGAATCCATGTTGATTATTAGCTAATATTCCCATTCTAGACATATACTGCACAATTTTCTCCTTAATAATTGTTCTCATTAATTTACATGTACATTAAGCTTACAGGTCTGATGCTTGGATTAGCCTCATCATCCTTTTTATATAACAGGATAATATTTGCTAGCCTCCAGGTTTTAGGAATTTCCTCTGTGCATTTTTGAAAAATATGTTCCAAGGGTTTATATAGATGTAGCTACATTTTTCCAAAATTTCCAAAGTTCTACAGCTTTAACTTACTTCAAAGACAAATTCAAGCAATAGTGTGATGCATGTTCAAGTAATTCCACAGTCCAAGTTCTTCAGTTTTAAAGTTTTAATATAATTCAAAGTAAAACAGTTCAAACAAAAATAAAGAGAAAAATGTATATATAAAAAGAAAATAGAGTTCTGTTTAAGGCTTACATATCTTGTTTCATTTCTCTATTTATGAACATACAGTCTTGCTTTCAAAAGTTTAATCTAACAGTCCATGCTTTTAGCAGAGAGACTACTCCCTAACTGGCAAATTAACTGTTTTTAACAAGAATAGCTAAGGACGTTATATTTCATGTTGGCCTACAGGTGGTAAAATTACTGATGAAATATGCATTCACTGTATCAATTTAACATTTAGTAATTGCACCTTTGGTAACCATAGTGGTAGACCTACCATCAGCACATTTTGGGTGCATGGGCTGGGGCCCATTAAAACAATGATTTTTTTCACACCCCCATTAAATGATGAACAACCACACACCAAAATCAAGATATAATGATTGAGTGTTTATTCGCCAAAATGACCAAGAGTGTCCACATAATGAAATCACCAAAGGGGGAAATGATGACACAAGATTGAATGTCCACATGGCAAAAGCAGGAGTGGGAATTACAGCACTACATTAAGTGACTGGGTATCTGCTCACTGCATTGTTAAAAGTATGATTGACTCTTTGTTAAGGAGCTGTATTCATTAAGTCACCTTGGGGCCTGTGTTGGTCTTAATCCAGGGTTTGAACAGCCATGACAGCCTTGAGTCTATGTGCACAGGAATCTATCAGCTTTTCACACCTGGATACTGCAATTTTTCCACTTTACAAAACTGTGTAAGCTCTGTCAGATTGCCTTTGGATAATGAGTGGCCAGCCATTTTTAATCCAGCCACAAATTCTCAGTTGGATAGAGATCTAGGGCCTCATGCATAACGCTGTGCATAGAATTCACACTATAACATAGCATACGGACAAAAGCGGAAATGTGCGTGCGCACAAAAAAATCCAGATGGATAAATCTGTGCTTATGAAAGCTTATTAGGGTACAGAGAAAAAAAAATAGGCACACAGTGGGGAAAAAAAGCACGAAATGTCAACTTTAATTTCGAAATTTCCACTTTAATCACATAGTTTATTTTGTCATTAAAGTAGAACATCATAAACTTCATCTTAAAAATGTTTAATTTACTAGTTTCTCAAATCCCATCGTAACTAAAGTAGCACGTTAAATGCTTTGTTTTGTATTTGATCTTCTATATGCTCTATGTGTGTGAATCACTATGTGCTTCTTAAACAGGCTTTCTCTTCCTCTGACAGGACACGGAATCCATTACATTTGTGATATTAAAGCTCCCTGAATAATTAAAATACTGAGATGTATACTTGATATCATTTTCATGATGATATGAGTTAAAGCATGTTATTAAACATGGGAACACGGTGGCGCAGTGATTATTCATGCCTCACACAAGATGCTTGCTGCACCGTGTGCGACCTTTGATGAAATAATTTACTGCAGCAGTACTGTCTCTTTCAAACGTACTAAACCCCAATTCCTGTCCTTACTTTTCTTTCTCCAAATACCCAATTGCCACACAATAAGTTCTGTAATAGACGTTAAGCCAGCTTAGAATGCCGATTCTTCAAAACTTTTAAGGAACATTGAAATATCTTCGTAGTACATGTTTAATTATTCTATCCTTCCAGTGTCACACCAACCCCAGCAAGCATACAGAGCGAGGCAGGAACAATCCATGAACGGAGCGCCAGCTCCTTGCTAGCGCAGCAACACCGTGTCCTCACACATTTAATTATTAACAATATAGATTATTTAAATGAAGTTAAAGTTTTATCTCTATAATATAATAAACATATTTTGCAGCATTTCATCTTAAAAATTATATTGTCATTATATTTAAATATGCGCTTTATAAAGTGCCACAGGTTGTGCAATATTATAACTCTATCGCAAGTTTACAGTAAGGTAATTGTACTAATAAGTACAAACAGTTCTACAAGGAGCACTTGATGGACTGATTGAGTGCATTTATGGTTCTTGGGATGAAACTGTTTCTGAACCGCGAGGTCAGTACAGGAAAGGCTCTGAAGCGTTTGCCATTTGAGAGCAGTTCAAATGGGCAGCATGGCTGAGGCAGCATGTGCTTGATGCTGTATACCGATAATTCTCTTTCTGATAGCTGCTGTAGATCTGTGATTCCACACTCAGATGCAGTAATATAAATACTCCGAGTGGTGCAGTGAGAGTATTATGGAAAAAGATGATCCGCTGTGGCAACCCCTAACGGGAGCAGCTGAAAGAAGAAGATGAAGAAAAAGGTGCAGTGAGAGCAACAACGCTAAAGCAGCTATGGTATTTGGAATACTTTGGCTATTCCCTGGACCATTATATTGTTACAGGTTAATTACAATCAGATCCCTTAAACTAATAAACAATATGCAGTTAGTTTCAGTGTATATGATAAGGCCGCGTCAGGGATGTGGATCTAAAAAAAAAAAAGGGTAACCACACAGGAACAGTAGCACTGCTTTGATTCTGGGTGCCGTCAGTTTGCAAAACCGAGTAGAGAACTTCCGTACACCAGGGTTGGAGCTACCGTGAAAATGTGCGTGGCTTTACGCCAAGTTTAGGTTTTATACATCGCGATTTGAGCATGGAAACATTCGTACACAACATTTTTGTGCATATGCACTGTTTATACATGAGGCCCCTGGACTCTGACTTGACCACATTGTTGCTTTGAAGCCATTCATGTGTAGCTTTGGTTTTATTTTTGGGGTCACTGTCTTCCTGAAAAATAAGTCTTCTGTCAATACTCGTCAGGTTTTCCTCCATAATTCGCTGCATTCTGCTGCTTTAATTTCAACCTCTACACTCACATGCCTTACATGGGCTGCAGATAATCATCCCCACAGCATAATGCTGCTACCACTGTGCTTCACAGTGGGGATTTTGATAATATGCAGTGTTCAAACATGGCATCAAGTATAATGGCCAATAATCTCAATTTTGGTCCCATCAGACCTTTCTTTTAGCTGACTTCAATCTCCCATGTGCCTTAAGGAAAATTCCCTTTGTGTTTTTTTTTTCTTCTTCTAAACAGTGGTTTTCATTTTATCACTCTCCCATAAAGCTGTAACTGGTGAAGCACCCGGCCTACAGTTGTATGTCTCTCCAGTCGTATCACTGTAGCTTGTAACTGCTTCAGAGCTGTCATAGGTTTCTTGGTGGCCTCTCTCACTCATCTTCTTGCTTGATGACTTGGTTTTTGCGGATAGCCTACTCTATGCAGTAGTACCGCTGTAACATACTCTTCATTTCTTAATGATCGGCTTGCCTTCAGTGACTTGAATATTCTTATACCCATCCCCTAACTTGTGTTTTCCAGTCACCTTTTCACAGAGTTGCTTGGAGCGTTCTTTTCTCGTCTTTGTGTAGGTTAGGCTATAATATTCACTCGTCACAAGTTGGACCTTCCAGATACAGGTGCATTTTTACCACAGTGGGCTGAAACCCCTTGACTTCCAGAACCAATTGGATGCACCAGTGATGATTTTGGTTATGTCATATTAGTAAATATGCAATCAACTATTTTGCATTTTATATTTGTAATTAATTTAAATCTCTTTGACATTAAAATTATTTTTCTGTTGATCAATTTCAAAGAGGCCAAATTAATTCCACGGTGTTTCAATGTTGTATAATAATGAAATGTGAAAACTTCCAATGGGTGAATACTTCCTATAGGCACTATATGGACCTAGCAAAGAGTCTCCTGAACAGCTTGATGAAAATGTGGTCAAACAGGTAAGACTTGCAGAGATAATGATAAATACCATGTAACAAAGAAAGACCTTATTTGATAAAATATTCAAGTTGCTGAGTATTTGGAGAATAAGCAGTTTCAAACCCAGTAGGGTAAGTGTTGAACTAATTAGAGCCTCAGCTAACAAAATTAAATCACATGTTCAGCCGTAGCTAAGCAACAGAGTGAGGCAAACAGTCAAAGCACTACAGTGTGTGATTCTGGAAGGATTATGCACACAGGTTGATTGCACTCAAAAGCTTTTCTTGCTACATTAACACAAAGTGTTTAATTGTTCCATTTGGTTCTTATAAGCAATAAATGCCTCTCAGGCATGAAAACAAATAAAAACAATTTAGGAGTTGTAATTAGCTTCATTATTAGTTATGCTTTCAGTTGCACTGAACAACACAAACCAAGTTTAAGACCAGTATGTTAAAGCTTTTTATGTTCTCATATGCAACATTTCACTTGACAATAGACAAAATGATTTAAAATAAATTGTGGAAAAATTTGCATTATTAGATAGAGTGAACTCAAAAATTAACACATTAATCAATTGTTTTGCACAGTGCATCAATTTCTATATTATTTTTAAAAGTATTCATTTTTAATCCTTGTATGTATATTCTTTTTTTCTAGGTACATCTCAATTATGTGCATGTAAGGAATATTTAGATGCTGTAAACTAGCGTAGTGTGGGTGTAGTTATATGGTTAAGTTTATGCTGTGATCTCCTGGTGTCTGGATTAGTCCCTACTAGGATAGGCTGCAGCTCCCCACACTCCTGTACTGGAAATTGTAATTTCAAGTCAGGGGATGGCTATGCCAGCATTGAGATTATAGTCAGTGTTCTGCCCCACATGCTGCTAGCTGTTACTGTTATTTGTTGATCTGTGCTCCCCCTTTGTCTTGTCATTTATTAACACACCTGTCAGTCATGTCCTACACTCAAAGTGGTGTCATAAATGTCTATGAAACTCACGTAAAGCATGTAGGTCCCATAATAAACATTTAAATACAATACACCCCATGTGTCTCACGTAGGCACCCCTTTATCTCTTGTTTCGGTCACATCCTAAGTGTATCTCTAAGGTATATAAACCCCTTGATCTGATTTGTTGTGGTACACAGCAATTTGAATCTCTGTCTAAATGCTTCTCTTTGTCTCGGTCCAACCATGGAAATCACTCGCTTTGTAAATGTCTTTTAAAGCTTTACTGTTTAATGTATACTATCTGCTGTTGTATTGCTTTGTAAATCATTATTTATTGTCTTTGGTTCTACACCTGTAAATACCTGTATGTTCCTTTTGTATATATAAGTCTGATCCCCCCAGTATTTTATTATTTTTGTAAAAAACTAAGATTGCATCTTGCCTGAAGAAGGGGCCTGAGTTGCCTTGAAAGCTTGCATATTGTAATCTTTTTAGTTAGCCAATAAAAAGTGTCATTTTGCTTGGCTTTTCTCTACATTCATAATGGCTAACACGGTACAACACCCTAGTACAGTAAAAACTAAAAAAGAAAAAAAGATGTATATTTCATAAAACATCTAATTTTGGTCATAGCCCTTTAATTTAATGCTTGAAGAGTTAAAATATCCAGCTCTAGTTCCTTTCATGCTACTTGCGTCACAGACTCATTATACATTTTAAAAATACTTAAGGCCAAAACCACGTAAACTGTGTATACAATAACATTTAGGTTGTGAGATTACTGAGATTAATTATAGAGTTATAGTACAACTGCTTGATGAAGAGCATTGAAAATACAGAATATAATTGCCTAGTGAATGTAACAAACAGTAAGATACACAAAGCGTGTTATAACCTTTACTTCAAATACTGCTCATGGAGAGACTCATTTGACTAAATTTGATGTCACCATGAGTGGCTTTTTTTCTGATGACATTTCCTACAGAGCAGCGAGCACAAGTTGCCTTTGTTCCACAAGAGTGATCAAAAAGCCATGACAAAGCAATGAACACCTGCTGTGGCTATTATTGTACTAATTAAAGTAGAACTTTAACTGTCTGCTTGGAGCAGAAAAAAGAAATGCTGCTTGTGTCTGGATTTTGGCAAAAAGATAACTTTAGACTACTGTATACTAGCCTTTTAAAATGGCATTTCATAAAGACAATGTTTTTTTTTTTTAAATCAAGCCTTGTGTTTAATATTGTCTTCTGTGAATTACAACAGTGAATATACATTCAAGATAATCTGAAAAGTAAAATGTAAAAGTGAAGCATGCCTAGAGGTTTATTTTGAGCCTCACAATAACCACTAAGACCCAAAGCAGTTGTTCATTCAATTAATTTCACATTTATCCACTGAGATCCTCATGTGAATCATTTTGTTAGATTCTAAAGAAGTTCATTTAAGTCTTTTTCTAGGGATGAGCTTGTGCTTCAAGGACAATTGTACTTTGTAAGCAAGTAAACAATAAGGAAGAAACAATAGCCCACTACACATAAGTATTCTGGCAACATTGTCAAGGAAACCATTTCTCTGATTTTTTCCTTCTCTAGAAAGAACTCAATAGTGCATGCTTGGTCTGACCTGTAGGAAAATATTCAAAAAAAATTTGCAGAAATCAACAAATCCTGTTTATGAAATGCAGAAAGGGGAATGAGAGTTTTTCTTAGAATGTCAATAAAATGATGCCCATAAGTAGAAGTATAAGAACAGTGTCACACACGTGCGCTTAAGAGGCAGTCAACACGTCCAGAGGTGAGCGAGATATCATCTGACAGGGGGTTGTATTGTGGTAATAATGCCTCTCTCTCTGATCTTATAGAACCAAAGAAGAAAAATAGACCTCTAACTTCATCAACAAATCCCAACCTGGAAAACGACTCCACAACAAGATCCACTTTCGGTCCATTAGTGATGATGTCACTTCCGTCCCATCCGAATGACGTCACGTCTGGTCCCTCCGTGATGACGTCACTTCTGTCCAGCCTGAATGACATCACTTCCGGCCCCTCTGTAATGACATCACCTCCTACCACATCATCTCCTGTTGCCATTTTGACCACTGTATAAATACCAGCCAAACTGTAACCATTCTGTCGAATGTCTGATTGAATTTTGAGATCAATTTTGACCAGAAAATTGCATCCAAGCAATATACGGGGCAATTCCCCAACTCTTTATATTTTGTTTGTGAACTTATTTTATCACAACAGTTAGGAGAAACTGCTCATATTGTTGCAAGAGCCCATGATACAATAAATCACAGACCTCATTCTCAGCTGCGTTTGAACTGACCTTGAGGATTTCTAAATCAAGTATGATTCCTCAAAAACCACAGACTAACCTACAGTTAAAAGTTGGACTTTCTTTTCAGCATAGCCTAGAAGGCTAAAATGCTATTGAAATACATGTAACTATGTATAATGAGGTGCAGAAAAGAAAGTGAAACAGTATATAAAATAATAGATACCTTCAGTGTAGGAATAATTTCTAGCTTTAAAAATATTATTGTGAAATACACCTTAGCAAGATTGGTGATTAATATTTAACAAACCATGCAGAGTTTGCTTTGTCATGAGTTCATTAAAATTACGGTAATGTTCAGGAACTTCGTTAAACTCTGAGAAATATTTTGAACTCAATGGGGAAGAAGAAACTGAACAATTTTAAGTTGCTTATAATGGTGCAGGGCTGTTTTAAGTGTTCCTGACAGAACACAGGGAAGTGTCTGCAAACTGTGTTGGACTGATTATTGTTGCCAAAAATGTGATTCAAGCTGTGAGGCACACAACAAAAGTTGCAAATGTGACTATAACGGCAAACAAAATGGCCGCAAACTAGCATTAATTAAAAAATATATGTAGACCGTAGCAAAGAGACTATTTCCTAACTGGCAAATTACCACTCTGTTTTAACAAGAATAGCTAAGAAAGTTATATTTCATGTTGGCCTAGAGGTGGTAAAATAACTGATCAAATACGTATTCACAGTATCAAGTTATTATTTAGTAATTGCACCTTTGGTAACACAGCACGGTGGCTCAGTGGTAGCGCTGCTGCCTCACAGTAAAGAGACCTGGGTTCACTTCCAGGGTCCTCCCTGTGGGGAGTTTGCATGTTCTCCTTGTGTCTGCGTGGGTTTCCTCCCATGGTCCAAAGACATGTAGGTTTGGTGCATTGGCGATCCTAAATTGTCCCTGCTTGGTGCATGTGTCCTGTGGTGGGCTGGCGCCCTGCCTGGGATTTGTTCCTGCCCTGTGTTGGCTGGGATTGGCTCCAGCAGACCCCCGTGACCCTATGTTAGGATACAGCAGGTTGGATAATAACTGACTGACTTACCTTTGGTAACCATAGTGTTATACCTACCATCAGTGCTTGGGCAGGGGCCCATTAAAACAAGAGTTTTATTCACACTTCCCATTAAATGATGGGCAACCACACACCAAAATCAAGATAAAATGATTGAGTGTTAATGCATGACAAAATCACCAAAGGGAGAAATGATGACAGAAGATCGAATGTCTGCATTGCAAAAGCAAGAGTGAGAATTACTGCACTACATTAAGTGACTGGGTATCTGGTCACTGCATTGTTAAACATATGATCAACTATCTGTTAAAGACCTATATTCATTAAGTAACCCAGGGGCCTGTGTTGGTCTTAATCCAGGGTTTAAGCAGCCAAATGAGACTATAAGTGCAAACAAAAGGCCACAAACTAGCAATAATTAAAAAATATACAGAAAGAGTAATTCAGTCTTGGGACACACATTAGTTGTGCGGCAAAACAACGTCATGAGACTGGCTCGACCTGCTATTTGAAGTTGCAGTATCAGGTTGTTTCAGATCACTGTGCAGATGCTTTGCACTTTCTTTTTCCTTAAAGAAGGTAGAAACGCATTGCAGACAGTAATAAATCTTTCATTATTATTATTATTATTATTATTATTATTATTATTATTATTATTATT
>JANRMT010062808.1:59597804-59639519 GCA_026402145.1 Polypterus bichir lapradei | reverse complement strand
TATATATATATATATATAAGATAACTCCTGTAGCCACAATAAATGCCTTTATTGAATAAAGAAACCAGGGATGAAAAAGTTCCTTTCTACTGCAGCCACAGCCGCAACACACATAAAAAACATCAATAATAACTCATAAACTTGCAATATTATTTAGGAAAATCGCAACATTTTACTCACCAAAAATTCAGATTATTTGTAAACAAAATCCTTCGTCCACTCTTTCCTCAAAAACAGTTCAATTACTCTGTCGTACGGATTATCCATGCGCTTCAGTTCCATCAAAACCTCACTTTCTATCGCCATCAAAGCTAATGCTGAAAGGTGAACCCGCCCTATGGTATTTCTGGCATAAGTTTGAATTCGCTTTAGGGCTGAAAATGTCCGCTCGACAGAAGCAATGTACACAGGAATGCTCACCGCCAAATATACCAATGTGAACAGCTGCCCCATGCTCTCATTCAGATTTTTCTGATGAAGGAAGTCAAGGAGATCAGTGGGAGATTCTCCTGCGAAATTATCCATGGCATACATTACAGTCAGTTCTATTTTTAGCCGAGACAGATCAAAAAGCGCTCCGTGGCTCTTGTGTTAAACTGGAGAAGGCTGCATGCATGAAATTTTTCTTGTATTCCCGAAACTTCTGGGGCTCGAGGAGCGTGACAAACATCAGGTTTTCGTGGTCTTGAAATCTGGTCTCTGTCTGGCAAATAATATTGTCCAGAATCCTGCAATGGAGTTGGCCGTAGTGCACGCAACGATCTTTCACTCAGAGCGTTTGCAGTGCGTTCAGTGGCCTTGTAGAGTTCCTCATATCGGCTTCTATCCAATCAATGGGTATGAATACGGGGACGTTGCCGTACGCCTGCTAGAGGGCCCTACTGACACCAACTCAAAATCTGATTGGTTGAAGCAACAGGTTAATCGACATTTATTCTGTGTTAGAGTGCCTCCACAACAGATTGTGAAAGCCTCTCTGCCTGGCAACAAATGATGGCTGAAATGTGATTGGTTAAATATTTTAATATGAAACTCCGCCTCCCACGGCTATCGAGCTGCATTCTATTACAATATATGGACAAAAATACATTCCAGTTATGACCATTACGTGTAGAATTTCGAAATGAAACCTGCCAAACTTTTGTCAGTAAGCTGTAAGGAATGAGCCTGCCAAATTTCATGCTATGTGGGCACTTCTCAGCAGCAGGGGCAGAGAGACTAGTCAGAACTCAGGGAAGGATGAATGCAGCCGAATACAGAGACATACTTGAAGAAAATGTGTTCCAGAGTACATGCAACCTCAAACAGGCATGATGGATCATCTTTCAGCATGACAGTGACCAGAACCATACAGTTGAGATAACACTCTGACTCTCCTTGAATGACCCAGACTTAAACTCCAATGAACATCTGTGGAGAGACCTGAAGGTGGCAGTTTACAGATGCTTCTCATCCAATCTAAAAGAGCTTCTGAGTATCTGCCAAGATGAATGGAATGAAGAGTCCAGAAAGAGGTGTACAAAACTTGTAGAGAATAACCCAAGAAGAGTCCAAGCTGTACTTGCTGCCAAAGGGACTTCTGCAAAATGCTGAATTGAAGGTCTGAATACTTAAATGAATGAGAGGTTTCACTTTTTGATTTTTAGTACATTTGCAAACCTTTCTGAAAACATGTTCTCACTTTGTAATTATGAGCTTTTGTAAGTGGGTTGATGGTCAAAATTGACAAATTTATCCATTTAAAATTAAATACACAACCCAAAAAAGTGTTCAGAAACTAAAGGGATCTAAATATTTTCGAATCCACAGGATGTGTTCTATGCATGCTTGCTTGTGGGTAGTTTTGTTGGTATCGTATCAATGTGTCTATTCCGAGGAGACCTGAGAACAAGAATTTCATTCTTCTATAAATAAACTTGAAGTTGAAAAAGGGAAATTAATTTACTGTATAACTGCTTAATCATAACCGTATAAATTATATGAAATGTATTTTACAGGATCAGAATACTTCTTAATTTCTTTAAGGCCACACTGTAGAGTAGATAAGGATTAGAATTTTAGGCAAAACCAAAAAATGTAAATCTCACTGTAAAAGTATTGGGCATCTGCAGTTTTCCTTGTATCAGTAAGCACGCAAAACAAATACAGAACCCTTGATTGTTGACTTCCAGTGCATTTAAAGGAAAGCGTAATACTTTGTAGATGAACTTAATCTGGACACAGAGTCAGTTAAATCAATAGGATTAGACTGTGTATAATCAGCATTTGCTATGGATTATAGCTCTGAAGGCAATATTCAGGAAATTCTGCCAAATTTCAATAATTAAAAAGTGAAATAAATAGACAAATATACAGAAGGCTATTTAAAATACATATTATTTATTCTGTATTAACTTAAAGAAGTATCATTGAAAAAAACAACATCATCAAATTTTGGGAAATTATTGAATGCTTTATTTATTTATTTTTTTCGGGTGTAGTGTAAAATGTTTTTGTTCATGTTAAAGCACATCTACTGTAGTTTTCCTGAAGGAATATGACTGATATAGTCATACAGTGGGACAGGCAATACTAGACACATAAACAACTGGTGCATGGCTGGTGAGAAATCATGACAGAAAATAGAGGTAACATAAAGAGATCTGCCCCATACACCATTTAAAATGAAGCAGCAGATTGACTGAGCTCAGTAGATCATTTCTGATATAATGATTAAGATGTCTAACAGAGCCAGTGGTAACCTTGGCTGAAATAACCTACAGAATCTTATGGAATTATATTATAAGCACTCTGAATTGTTCTTGCAGGACTTTAAAATTACATATCTCTTTACTGATATAAAAAGAGAAAAATGAATACTTGCAGTTAGATAGTAGAAAAACATTAAATAAGAAGCAAAATCAGGTTTCACCAGTGTAAGAACGATTCATTTAAAGTTAAGGGTCACGAAATCCGGTTTACACAGAAGACATAAATTGAAAGTGGTAATAATAGTGACTTGTTTGGGTTAACTGCAGGCTGACCATAATATCAATTTTAAAAGTGAGATCGCTTATGCCCCCAATTTTATACTGTTTACTATTCATGCTAATATTACATTATGCATGCACTCTAAAGCATTGAAATACTGTTGTCTGCAGTCTTGAAATAGCATGCTTTATTTGTTAAAGGTCAGCATTCAGCCTCCTCCAGCTGCTGCAGTTGACATCCTCTGTCTCTGAGGCATTCTGACTTGGCTAAGATGGTACAACCCGCATTCACTGAATTGAGAGAACCTGTAAAATAGAGATTTCCCATGTAGTGAGGATTTGGACACCAGCCTGAAACATAATTCTTTTGACATTTTTTTTTCTATTGTTCAGGTACACAACCCAAACCACAATGTTGCTCTTTATGTCAACCAGACATTTCCTTAACAATGGGGGCTGCTATTAGGAAGACATAAATGAATTGGGTTGATAGGAGCAGTAAAATTTGACAGTAGCACATTTGCAGGTAATCACACTTGTAGTGCTGAGGTACCATTCTTCATTTTAAAGTGTTTTGAAAAATGAAATACACGGAATTAATTTGGCACATTAATAAAGATGTATGAATTCAAAATAAACTTAAATTTGTCTTTAGCATTGCCTAAGTATTCAGTAAACCAAAGATTGTCAGGCGTTTTCACTGTCCAACAGTGAATGTATGAAGGTTATGAAGTAAATGAGTAAAGTGTAATAAATAAATGTAATGTAAATCATGCTTTTAACTCTCTATATTCCAAGCCTTCTTATGCCAATACAGGTGCTCAGGGGCCCAGAGCCTTCCTTGAAATCACTTGTTGCCATTGTTGTTGAAGGGGTTCCCTGTGACTTCCCTCCACAACTATAAGTAACATCATTTAGATCATAATAATAATAATCTAAAAAATATGTAAAAGAAGGAATACACACAGGAATAATGCAAAATAACAGTCAGCTGCCTTTTTGGGTCAAATGCACAGCTCTCACACTTTGTCTGCCTGATGAGTTGGTTCACCCAACTGCCCACTGTGTCTCTTTCTGTCACTCACTCTCTTTCTTCCGGACCCCAACCCTTACTCTGCTAGTTGAGTGTATAGTGCTTTTCTAACCTACTCAAAGCACTTTATATAGACTGTGGGGAACCACTTCAATTTCTGACTTTGTGCTTATCTGCCTCTTCTGCTCAGGTAGCTTTTAAGCTCAGTCCGAGGTCCAAATGACTTTCTGTTTGACCTTCCGGTGACAGTTCCTTGTATCTCTTCACCACTGAGCACCCTAGCTATATGCACAATCTGTGTGAATGTGTTTTATGTTATACCACCTTATGGTAATATATATATATTTTTTTAAGCACATTTTTTCTCCCAGACCTCTGCTTACTCTGTTTGGGTTTTTCTTATCAAGGAATCTCTGGGTTGTAACGTTTACATTGTATCTTTTCTTATATATAAATGTCTACACGTGTGTCTGTACGGCCCGGAAGTGCAAGGCTACAGCATAAAGCTCAAAGAGCCAGCAAGGCAGCCCCAATTTAACAGTCGGAAGAAGAAAGAAGTACAAGGCTACAGCATGAAACTGAAAGAAAGCGACTCTGTCGCCAAAGTGAAGCCAGTGAGGAAAGACAAATGAGAAAGAAACTCGCTTAGCTGCTGATACACAAGGGGGGCAAGCACATCTGCAAAACAAAATCGCTGACTCTGCATTTCAATTTTTTTCTGACAATTTCAATAGTTTCTAGGAGCCCGGGCTTTTTACAGCATGGGCTTACAAACCTAGTGTTTTAATAAGTTCCAAATAAATTACTTTTAAAAAGTCAGTTGTTTCTGATGGGAGCTGCCATTTTAGGTTGCACCATGGGCTATACCCCAGAGGTTGCGTAGTATGATATCAAAATGACAGTTTAAAAAGAAACATTGCAAGGACTTCAGCATCCAAGATTGCTGATACACTATCAAAGACTACTAGTTCCAAAAACCATTTATTGTTTCTGATTTAGGACTTTGACTTTTCACTTTAGTATTTTATAGCCTTCTTTGTTTGACAGTTTGGTTTGACCCATTTTCTGCTTATCGACTACTATTCCAACTCCTGATCGTATTCATCTTTTTCCTTACTGTCTAACCCATATTGTCGCTTCTGGGATTGGATGCCTTTGTTGTTACCAGCAGGTTTTGCCGCCTATATTTTCTAGCCCCTTGACCTCACATTCTCTTCGTAAAGGGTAATGCCACCCTGGCAACTAGAGGATTGTCTGCATTGTGAGGGACATTATTTACTTACCTCCAGGTTGATTTTTCTCTCCCATATAAGTTTGGTCAATTGCCTATTGTCGTTTCAGGCCATTCAACACATACACATTGATTTGTTGTTCCTTAGGCACCGATGCATTCCCATGCTGTCACACACAGTAGTTCTGATAATAGGATGGTTTTTTGTTTCGCTGGCAGGTGTCTACAGGACCTATCTATTCCTGGTGCAAACCTGGTGGTGCCGTCACTGCTGGGCACCTTTTTGCATTTAGAAGAAATCAGTTATGGGGAAGGCTTTCGTCCATGGTTGTGCAGAGTTATGCTTATACCCACACTTGCAGAGCCTCACTAACTCTTGGTATATTTAGAACTTCCAGAGTATTTGGAAAAAAAAATTAACAGAGACACTGCTGGGAGAAACAAATTTCAAACAGACAGTGAGCAGGTTGGGATGTGAACGCAGGGCTGTGTGGCTATATCTCATAACTGTTAACCAGTTTATTGTAGACTAATAAGTCTGATGATAAGTCTTATGAAGACATAAAGGGCCATTATCCCCCTAAGCCTTTGCCCTTGGCTGTGAGATTTACATTCCATAAAAGGAATCAAGAAGAAGGTATGATTCTCTCATGTTTAGTGGCTCTACTGAAAGATATCTAATCAGTGTGATTTTGGGCAGTCATGGAATGACACAGGTGGCATGGTGGCGCAGTGGGTAGCGCTGCTGCTTTGCAGTTAGGAGACCTGGGTTCGCTTCCCAGGTCCTCCCTGCGTGGAGTTTGCATGTTCTCCCCGTGTCTGCGTGGGTTTCCTCCCACAGTCCAAAGATATGCAGGTTAGGTGCATTGGCGATTCTAAATTGTCCCTAGTGTGTGTGTGTGCCCAGCAGTGGTCTGGCGCCCTGCCCGAGGTTTGTTTCCTGGGACTGGCTCCGGGTGACCCTGTAGTTAGGATATAGCTGGTTGGATAATGGATGGATGGAATGACATATTGCCTGATGGTCTCCTCTGTGATCTGCATTCTGATAAAACTCTGAAACATTTGTTTACTGAAGAAAGATTAACAGAAGACAATTAAAATCAGTACATCTATGGAAATGGCAGCTAAAAATTACAGCAATTAAGTGCATCTACCCAAGTTCATAAAATGTCAAATTACTTGTCTTGGGAGTCAATGCTATCCTTGTGGCAAACTGATATTCAGCAAAGAATACTAATGAAAGGATTTTGATTACAGAACTTGTCACAAAAAGAAACATATTGAATGCACCTGCTAAAAAATAACAAAAATAAGTTTTAGAGAAACAAAAAGAAACATTAACGTAATGTAAGGTATTGGGGACATTAAAGAATCTTTGTATACTGCTCAAAAATTAAGGGAACACTTACTCATCACAGTCTAACAAGTGATAAGGTTGAATTTTAAGGCATACTGGTTAGTTAGTTTTAGTGACAGATGTTACAGTGGAGATTAACAACCAGAGGAAGAAGCTACCAGTGTATGTTTTTAAAAGGAGTTATCCAGGTATATTGAGTTACTTATCTGTCACACAATATACTTGATAGGCGGGGTGATAGGTTCACAAGAGTTATTGAATAAACATACAGAAATATTCATATCTGTAATATAGAAGACATTAAGATGACTATTAAGCCTGACACCAAATCCAAATGCCTGAAGGCAAAACCTGTCCTATGTGCCTTCAGACTGAAAGTAGAGTCTGAGCTGGAAATGAGATATCAGAAGCAGTGTGCTACTCTAGCGGTTTCCTTCCTAAAAATGGCTGGGGATTTTTGCAGGGACATCAAGACCACCAATAACCAAGTTATTGTAGCTGAAACATAATCTGTTCCCCTCATAAATAACCTTCTCTCAGAACTGCCAGGAGGACATAGATTTAGAACGATTGACTTATGTTTATCATATTTACAGATGCATTGCAGATCTAGAGTCAGAAGAACTGTTAAACATAGTGATCATAAGGAAATGTTTAGATATGGAAGTTTTCCTTTTGGCTTCACCTCAAATCTAGGACTATTTCAGTGAACAATGCTTAACAGGAGTACAATGCTAATTAGTGACTTAGTTATGACTAAAAGAAATAAACGTAAGCACTTTCAAAATCTGCATGATCCACTACAGAGACTCAAGAAAAATTGATTAAAGAGTTTGGAAAAACAAGTGAGTTTTGTCAACATTCAGTTGCATATTTGGGTCATCGAATCAACAACTCAGGTCTTCATAAGACATTGCCAATGATGAATTTGATCCTGGAGGCTCTGCCAAAACAGAATGCACTCTAAGTTATTGAAGTCTGTACTGGAGCTGTACAAGATTAGAACAGATAAAAATCAAAATTAGCTGACCAATTCAGATTCAGTTCTAGAAGAGGGTCAAGATTCTGAGGCAATAAATAAGGAACCATAATTAAGATGTGCCTTCTGAGATGCCCCTGCTAAAAATCCACTACCCAAGATATATCTATACATACACCACCATGAGATAAAACACAGCTTTGTTGACATCCTCAGGTTGTCCGTACCCTCATTGAAATAAGCAGCTCTAGACAGAATGACTGTGGTATAGCACCTAACTCTCAGAATGGGGCAGAACAATTGTCAAGTTTAACTCTAGGTTACCAATAAAAAAAGAATGATTTTGTCTGGTAAATTTATTGACTGTTTTATTGAATTTCTAATAATTAAGCTGCTGGCTTTGTGGAAGAGAAGGGAAGAAATGTTTAAAACACGGATGAGAGGCATATGTTATGTATTCTCATGTATTTTGACTTTGATGGGTTGCTGTCATGTGTCCTGTGTTAAGTATTCAGTGTAATCTTAAAATGATTTCTGGGCAGATGGCATAATGAAAAGCAGTCACATATTGTCCTTACCTTGCTGTCTTTTGTGTCATTTACTGCAAATACTGGCTCTCTAGATGAAATAGATACTGCTAATGCAAGATATATGTGTCTTTTCTTAACATTGAAACAAGTTTGAAAAGATGGGAAAAAAACATTTTGCAGAGACCTATCATTTTTGGTAGTGCCTTTCCAGTTTCCTACTGACTGACTTACCTACTTGAATTGTTTAGTTCTACTCTGGTCACTTCCGTTTTAATTTTATGTTTGCATTTTGGTTGCTTTTCTTTCCTTTTCTCATGCATAATTAGGTAATGATTACTCTGTTTTTTGGGGTTTTCCACTTCTGTCTCTGGTTTAATTTTTTGTTTGAATTCATATTTTTATTCACTGTAACAATAATGCAGTGGTCAGAAAGAAAAACGTGTCTTTGATGTTTTAGGGGTGTGTGGTATACAATAAAGCATTGCACCATTTAATTTACAGTATGTGGTAGCATTCTTTTTAATTCAAGTACTGAATTAAGTTTACCTTGTACTAGAAAAGACCATGAAAGAGCAGAACTGTCATGTGATCTGTGCACTCGAGTGAATTAACACACACAAGGTCACTGGTATCCTTTCTATTAGATAGAACATTAAAGTTGTTACCTCTTCTAACATCTGTTACACGGCAAAGAGGTTATTTCATTTATTTGTTTAATAAGTGATTGGGTCAAACGTTTTTGGGTATTCAGCATCAGTTAGAAACTGCTGCTGTTGTTCTAATACCCTCTATGTACTTGTTATAATATTTATTTACTAGCCAACAGCCGCTGTAGCATACGGCGGTGTAAGAATAGGAACGGAAAACGGTGAGAAAGGAATTCAGAAATCAAGAAGAAAGAAATACTTCTTGAAAGATGCAGTTGTGAATAGGTGTTTTGCTGGAGACGATTTGTGTCAAGAAATAACCCACTGATACGAACAGGCAGTTGCCGGATCCCGGAATAGAGATGACGTTGTACAAAAACCTGTCGAAAGAGAAGATACTGTCGTTCATTTTATAACAAAGGCTTAGGAAACAACTGTCGCAGTATAACGAAAATAGCAAGGTGTATGAGAGGCCGCAGGCAGCGTGGGGAAGGGTTTAGAAGAGGACGAATAGGAATCGAGAAATGCCGTGTCGACTGCGTGTGGGCGGGACCGGTTCTGAAGTGGAAGCAGGATGAACCAGAAGAGAAATATATATAAGAGATTGGGCTTCAATAAAAACCCAAATTTTTCCCCTGAGGATAAATAAAGATCTATCTATCTATCTATTATACAGCTTTACTTTTATTGAGGATATTATAACATTTCTCATTTTTTGTTAACATTATATGGTAAATTTCATAGAAAAATAACAAATAATCTGTTAGTGATTTCTAATTTAACATCTTGAGTGCACTTTATATTATAAATGATCAACTATGTTTATATGAAGCACAGTTGAACCTTTATGTTGGCTAAAAGACACAACATTCACTGTGTTTCCACGGAAGTAGAATCAATAAACTAATATAAATATACTCTGTTGCACTGAAAGAAATATCAGTTCTAAAACAAAGTAACCTCAAATCTATAGGAATTGATCTTTTTTTTATTTTTCTAATTATGATACATTTTTAAAAATCTTTTATTACTAGAAGACTGCATCAAAGCCAAGAAGTAAAATAAACTGCTCCTTTAGATTTTAATATAGATAATTGTCTACATTTTGGTAGCTGGAAGTCTATAGTTGCAGATACTGAACATTTCACAACAGAAATATTTTGCTGATGTATTACTTGCCAATAATTATACTGAGTAAAAAGTAAAAGCAGATAATCTTCTAAGAAAAATGATAATAAAAGTTATAACGGAAACAGTAAAACACAAAAATCAACTGATTACTTTGATCAAGTCTTAATAAAACCTGAGCATCAGAAAGTGTAGTTAAAAGCCTTTTAAGCTTTATTACTAAAGCTGTAATACCTTTATATAAAATAGTACATTTTGGTTTGGTCTCCTATGTACCAAATTCCCTAATTTCCAGAAATACACATATTTGGGATTGTGTTGAATTCATATTGTTGGATGGTTGTGAAGAATGACTGAAAGGAAGATTATTCTGAGGTACATCAAGTCTTGACATCTCATACACGTGTTCTGTCTCAGATCTGAAATGTTATGCTTTGTATACTTTCCAGTCATTCAGTGTCTCCATGTTTGTTACATGCACACCTTTTCAGGAAGAGTTGGCTGGTTTATATTCTCTGGCTCAGATTCTAAAATATCACATTTCAATGACAGAAGGCCTTAAATAGAAAGAGCATGTGAAGGAATTAGTTATGTTAGGAAATGGTGTTCCTTAAATTGCAAAGGATTACACTGATACAAATGCCTTATCTGAGAGGTAAGACTAGCTAAAAGACATGAAGGGCAAGAATCTCTTCAGCTTTGAATGTAAAATGCTATTAGGAAGCTGTATTCACTTAAATATCAATCTAATTGGTATTAAAAGACTTTGTCAATTATTTTAACCTCTGACATGAAATAAGGTTTTGACAGGTGGAAAGTTCACTTATCATGGCGCTAAAGAAAAAAAAAAGTTAAAAAATACATATTATATGTATTAAAATTAATTCTCTGAATGATTCAGTGACTTTTAATTCCTCTTTTTCATCTACTGCTCCTCTTAAATATGGTGTTCCTCAGGGATCCATTTTGGGTCTTATTTTATTCTCTATTTACCTTCACCCTATTGGAGTGATTTTTAGAAAATTTAACATTTCTTTTCACTGCTATGCTGATGATTCTCAGGTTTATATTCCTGTCTGCAACTCTGCAACAAAACAACTCCACAACTGTCTGTCTGAACTAAGCTCCTGGATGGCTAATAATTTTCTTGATCCAAATCAAAATAAAACAGAGGTGCTTATAGTGGGTCCATCAGCTAAAGCCCAAATTGGTCTTGGACTTCTCGGCTCTTTCTCTGTCTTTTCCAAACCTCAAGTCCGCAGTCTTGGTGTTACCTTTGATAGTAACCTCTCTTTTGAAAAACAAGTAAATTCTGTAGTCAAGAGTTGCTTTTTCCAGCGTCGTCTTTTAGGTAAGATCAAGCCTTTTTTATCTTCTAGGGATCTTGAGAAAGCTACTCATGCTTTTATTTTTTCCCGCCTCAATTACTGCAACTTGCTGTATTCTGGGATTAACAAACTCTGATACATGAGTTACAGTTGGTCCAAAATGCTGCCGCTCGCTTTCTGGTTGGGGCAAGAAAGTATGACTCTGTTTCTCCTATTTTAGCTTCTTTACACTGGCTGCCTGTCAGTTTTCGAATTGATTTTAAAATCTTGCTGCTAGTTTTTAAATCTTTACATGGGCTTGTCCCTGCCTATTTATCTGAATTGTGTGTTTTACACAAGCCATCTAGAGTGCTTAGATCTTCTGGTCAGTTGTTGTCCCTCGTACCAAGTGTAAAACCAAGGGGGACAGGGCCTTTGCAGCTGCTGTGCCTCGCCTGTGGAACTCTATACCTCATCATATAAAGGAGTTGTCTACAATTGAACTGTTCAAAACAAGATTAAAAACTCATTTCTATTCACTTGCATTCCGTGACCTTCAGTAATAATGATGGTTTCCTCTTTGTGATTCTATAACACTAGCAAAATACCTGCGCTTCGCAGCGGAGAATATTATTATATACTAATAAAAGGCAAAGCCCTCACTGACTCACTCACTGACTCACTCACTCACTGACTGACTCATCACTAATTCTCCAACTTCCCGTGTGGGTAGAAGGCTGAAATTTGGCAGGCTCATTCCTTACAGCTTACTTACAAAAGTTGGGCAGGTTTCATTTCGAAATTCTACGCATAATGGTCATAACTAGAAGCTATTTTTCTCCATTTACCGTAATGGAGTTCAGCTCGAGGGGCGGAGTTTCGTGTAACATCATCACGCCTCTCACGTAATCACGCATTACGTAGAAAACCAGGAAGAGCTACAAAACGCGCTGAAGAAAACATGCATTATATAATTAAGAAGGCAGCGAAACAATTAGAAGCAAGCGAGTGACATATAAAACCATATTCAGCGGCTCACGTGAACTGACGCAGTGCGCAGACAAAAAGCAACAGTTCCAAAGAGTGCTGAACAAAAACCAAATTACACTGCTACGCTCAAATAGACAAACCACACGCCGTGGCGCAATAGTAGAGCATTCGCCTGTAGCGCCGAGGTTCGATTCCCGAGAGGGGATGCACTAAGTATGTACGCGCTTCTCGATTCATTTTAACCTCGCATCCCCTTAGTTTGAGATGTATGAAAACGCATGCGGTTAACGCAGAAAGACAGATCACCTATTGAAGCTTCATGAATAATGGATACTTTATTCGCGATCAATGATTGTTTTGGTAAAGCCATACTCAGTGTATTCATTAGATGAACGGTAAAAAAGTAAGAGCGAGGGGACGGTAACTTACTGAAGCACACAAGCAAAACCCCAATAGCACGCGGGCTCGATGTACTGTAGTGCGCGTCAACTAGATCTGACTTGCGCGATCACATTCCAAAAAATATTTCTTTTCAAGTTCTATTTAGTCCATATGAGTCAAACTCAAGGCCCACGGGCCACATCCGGCCCGGCGTGTAATTATATCCGGCCCGCGACATCATTTTATATACTGTATTATTGTTATTAATGGCCCGGGGATATGAAGCGCTGGTAAAACAATAAACTACAGATCCCATAATCCAGCGCTTCAGCTGCCTTGCCGAACACTTACCACGTTAATCAAGACTAGCTTATGATGCTACAAGTTATTGCCAAGCTAGCCCACATGATGCCAAAGAGAAAAGGTGATTCTGAACATAGAGCCTTTAAAAACCGATGGGAGTCTGAGTATATGTTTACTGACATTGCCGGTAAACCCGTGTGTCTCATTTGTGGAACGTGTGTACAAAAACTGGGGTCTCCTGCCCAGCAAAAGTCAAGCAGCCGGCGCGCACGCATAGCTGTGCCGGGATTTGAGACGCTGACTGCGCTTCTGCCTTAAGTCAAAGTGAGCACTTTTAATTTTTTTCATCCTCCCCCTGAGCTATAGTATAAGTGCAAACACGGGACCCCTTTTCTACACCACGGCAAAATAATATTAAGGCGATTCACACTTTCTTTTGCACGTATACGATTATGAGGTCCTCAGCTCGGATTATGAAGACACGCACACGAGTGGAGGACTGAGAGTGCCATCACAGCCGATTAATGGCAGAGACGTCTCACCAGTCTACACAAGACCCACCGCGACTGTCCCCAAAAGGCGATCATAACGTCACCGAACACATCTCTCTATACTATATAAAAGAAAAAGGCAACTTTCCTTTCTTTACACCTTTTTTCATTTTATCCCAAACCAAAGCCTTTCTCTCTTAACACTGCAGAGGACACAAAACAATTTTTCTTTAATTGCTGGTAATACCAATAAGGCACATTACCAGAGGCAGAAATTTGAACGTTCACATAGAAAATGTAATTTCTATACCACAGCCGTCGTGTAGCGCCTTTCAAAAGGGATCAACTACCGAGAGATGATCCATATACATTTTAGCTGCTGTTAGTACTACTTACCTGTTCTGTTATACCGTCTTTTAAAGTGTAGTTTACCCGCAACCACTCGAGTAGTGCTCAATGTACCTGTACTTCTTAAAACGTTAATGTTTTACTGTTTAATAACTAATAGACTATATTTTATTATTTTTCCCTTGCACTCAGTGACCAAAGCTATACACACACATATAGACACATACATATATATACACATATATATACCTGTGTGTATGTTTGTATGTATGTGTATATATATATATATATATACACACACCTATCTACATTATATATATATATATACACACACACACACATATATATAATTTGTGTGTGTGTATGTATGTATGTGTGTGTATATATGATGTAAATAGATATGTATATATATATATGTGTATATGTAGATATCTACTGTATATACATATGTATATAAAGATATGTATGTGTATATATATGTATATATGTATGTATGTATATATATATATATATATATATATATATATATATATATATATATATATATGTAGACTCAAACCCATTATGACAGCAGCAATCCAAGCTGTGAGAAAACAGTAAAAAGGAGGCGTGTCAGATGTCGTGGTACATTTTCTAATGCAGCTAGATGAAAACAACTTCGTGACGCTGCCGCCAAATACACAAAACAATTACTTTCACAATCATGTTACATTATTTTTGAAATGTTTCCTTTTCTTTTTCATAACTTCTTTAACACACGACATCGCTGCGAAGTGCAGTTATTTTGCTATATATATATATATATATCACAGCAACACTCATAACAGTGACAAAACAATTACATTGACAATCATGTTACGTTATTTTCAAAATGTTTCCTTTTGTTTCTCTTTCCTTCTTTAACACACTACTTCTCCGCTGCGAAGCACGGGTATTCTGCTAGTATATATATATATATATATATATATATACACACACACATATAAACATATATATAATATACACACACATATATATAATATACACACATATATATAATATACATTATATATACATATATATATATACATATATACACATACACACACACATATAAGCATATATATAATATACATTATATATATATATACATATATACATATATACATATACTAGCAAAATACCCGCGCTTCGCAGCAGCGAAGTACTGCATTAAAATTGTTATTAAGAAGAAAATTAAACCTTTTTAAACTGAGGGAAAATATGCCAATAATTATTTGTTAAGGATCTTTTTGTATACAACATTGTGAGTTCGGCCCACCGGTTTTAATATGACCAAGCTGTGCGCTGAGCTTACTCTTGAGCATGCAACTTACAGTTGGCCATGTGAACAGTAATCTTGTCTCAAATCTCACAGCTTGGATTGCTGCTGTCATAATCAGTTTGAGGTTCATGGTTTGTTTCAATTACGACAGTATTTGCAGGACTTGTGTTGAAGTGACATTCGGCATCTGTCAAGCGATGTAAGCATACAACCGGTTTCATTGATAACTTCACATCCAGCTTTTGAGAGTTTAAACATTCATAAACATCAAAGTGTCCACTACTGAAATCGTCACCTGTGAATCTAAGATGTTTAAGAGGTATTGGCGGTTGTCGAAAGGTGTAAAATATTTAGCCATTTTGGTACATTTGAAAGCGACAACCTAACAATTCAGCGGCAGCCATCAACTCATATGCATATGGTGAAGGGCTTAAGCATTTCACTCTTATAGTGCTCCTGTGTAGTCTAATTATCTCCTGTACCGTCATCAGTCCACACCTTAACCCTGTCCCAGTCATTCAATACATAAGACACAATGTTCCTCCGCATATCAAGAGTCAGCCTGATATGGCCGTGCAATATGTAACAAAGAGAATGGAAAAGGTAGGTGCCATCTCCGGGCATGGAAACCACTCGGTAAGTGACAGTTCTTTGATCGATGGTGATCACCTCGATAGACATGGTAATGGGGGTACGGTTGGAATGATAAAGGAAATGGGTACCTGAGCAATGTAAAGTAAGTCTAAAATACCTACACAATAACTATAATCGTAATAAACGAACAATAAAACAGCGGAGAAGCCGTGAATTAAATAAAAACGCTGTAGTTATCAGTAGGGAGACGTGAATCCCGTGGCGAAGCAAGGAAGGGAATGTGGAGACCGGAGCGACGGACGGCCTTATATAGGCAGGCAGCCAACAACGTGGGCGGCGTTGGGATAGGGGACCCAACGCCGCCTCACACGGTGACCGAGCTGCAGGCTATGGACGTATATATGTACGTAAGTAGGATTCAGTTAGCGTTGGGAACCCGTGTATCAAATTTCTTGAAGATGGGCCCATAAGTAACAAAGACTTTTGAAAAGTTCAATATGGCGGCCAACAGTGGCATCATACCACCGAAATAAGTACATACATTGGTTTCGGTTAGTGCAGGGAAGCCGCCTACCAAATTTCGTGAAGATGGGGCCATAAATAAGAAAGTTCAACATGGCGGACGTTGTCGACCGTTATGACCGTTACGTGTAGAATTTCAAAATTAAACCTGCTCAACTTTTGTAAGTAAGCTGTAAGGAATGAGCCTGCCAAATTTCAGCCTTCTACCTACACGGGAAGTTGGAGAATTAGTGATGAGTGAGTGAGTGAGTGAGTGAGTGAGTCAGTGAGGGCTTTGCCTTTTATTAGTATAGATTATTTCTATTTATTATGTATCTTATTTTATGTTCATATATTTTATTTCTATTTATGTTTTTATGTTAATTGTTTTGTTTTTCTTTTATTCTATTATTGTAAAGCACTTTGGCCACAGCATTACTATGTTGTTTTAAATGTGCTATATAAATAAACTGACATTGACATTGACATTCTTAATATGAGTTTAAATTATGAATTTAATTTACTGAATCTGTACGCTGGTATCCACTGATAAATCTTTTATGATTAGCCTCTGTCACTCAGTTGTCTAAATATATAGAACTGCACAAGGTCTTGAGATTATGCTTTGAAGTTGGGGTGGAGTATTCTGACGGATGATAAACAGATAAACCCCTTTCATATGCTGAGATTTCATCTTAAAGCTGCAAAGAAAAAACTTGAGCACAACCCATTTGGAAGCCATTCAAAGTATCACATGAATATATTAATTCAATTTTGTGTGCATTTTACTGCGCTAAAGCCTGCTCATGTTTTTGCACTTTCTATGCCGATAATCTAGTTGTTTTCTTTTTCACTAAACATTATTAAATCTCACACTGGCTCCAACATAAATAAATGTTGCTTGTACTGATCAGTGAGGAGCACCACAATAACTGTGGATAGCACTGCAGTGACGTAGTTTGTTGACCGTCGTTTGAGTCATGACTAGTATGGAAAGAAATAAGCCACATGTTTTAATTTAAGAAAAGGAGGTTTTTAACAGCATTAATGTTGATGCAGAACTTTACATTAAAATCCTGGATAATATCATTAAACAGTCTCCACTTTTATAGCTTAAACACCCCCGCCCCAACTCTTGTTATTCTATCAGTCAATGTCAACCTGCTTACTTCAGACCAGCAAGAATTAGATCATGTTTGGTGACCCTTAGTTAACAAACATTTATCAGTTTTACTGCTTACAGAGATCATTAATTGCTTTATAAGTAACTGCTGGTCCTTGAAACTCCTTTACCTTCACAGACCTCTGCTGACCGCCTGTGGTAATACTTTATAGGTATGATATACTTAATAAGTACCTATACAGATTTGGTTACAACTTAAACAAAATAACAAGTATGAAACTATTTAACATACATGAAACCTAGTTCATTATTTATTATTAAACAATAACAGATATTTTCCTAGTGATAGGATTTAAAAATTCACAGAGCAGATTATGATCTCTGAATAGACACATACAAATTGAGCATATATTCTTCCATACTAGCATGCCTTGTACTGCAGTCGGATCATTTGTAAAGTTACATTTTGCTCAAGATGAGGCTGGGTTAGTAGATGACTGTATTCAGCAATTCACCAATCCATTATTCATTTTGTATTCTAATTCTCCATAACAGTTTAGTGTGAAAAACTACAGAAAATCTTTGTGTGGAAACTGTAAAATTCAAATACATTTTATTATATCAAAGATATCTTTTCTTCTTTTTTTTCAATTATCATTCTGGTGTCCAATATTTTTTTTAAACTAACAGAATCCATTAGCTTAAAATATTTTATCACTTACCATTAAAACACAAGCATACAAAACAGTTCAAAGCAGAAAATTTCACTTTGCAAATAAAGTTGTAAAATATTGTTAGCATATTATGATGCTAATGTAGGACTATAACTTTTTTTTGCATAAAAAGTGTAAAAGGAAATGGATGGGTAGCTATATATGGATAAAACTAAACTCTTTACATTAAAACAAGAATGTGAATGCTCAGAGTGCAGCCAAGTCCTTTCTATAATTAACTGCATCTAGTAAGAGGTATTTCATTATCAAGAATGCATTTTCAATTAAAGATTAAGAATAGAAATAGAATACAAAATATATAATACACCACAAATAAAATATTACACTAAATTATTTTTATTTATGTTGACATTGTTGATGCACCAAAACGCAAATTGCTGGAAGCTGAAACCAAATTTTAGAAAACATTGAGCCGAATGCTGAATGCCTTATTTTTTGCTCAGTTGTTTTTGTTCCTAATGGCTTCCTTAAAGATCAATGATTGTGTGTTTAGTGAGCTTTGCACTCATAAAATTAACTTATGAAATATATATTTTTTTATGTACTATATATTTTATTATTCAGTTTCATTGCTTGTTTTTCCCTTTTGGTATATATAATTGCTTTTTTGTTTTAATTACTATTCTCTACAGTATCTGTGAGAAGATAGTTCTTGGGCTCTGCCATGAGAAATGCTGATAAAACTTTTAATGGAAATTTTTCTGGAATGGGACAGAGCTCTTCCTTAGAAACTGATTGGTTTATCATAACAAAACATTATTACTTAAGTTACAAAAAAGTGCTACTGCACACTTTTATTTTGAGACCCTGCTACTGCTGGACCCCAGGATACACTGAAACACCATAGCAGCTATCCTGCTCATGAAAAAGACAACGGCATTTATTGTCATTGTATTACTGAAGGATGGGAAACAACAAGATTGCAATGGCATTCCTTGAGTTTTTCTTAAAACAATATACATTATAATTAAAAACATTTTACATGTTAAAAAAGAAAGATGTATAAAATAGTAAAAACAAATTGCATAAGATCTATCGCGTAATATAGATCTAACACCCTAGAGCTGAATTAACATAAAGTATATTGTACATATATTACATTAAGTATTGCACATACAAGAGATTAATTAGTGTGATGCAATATTCAACAGTTTAACAGCTTTGGAGAAGAGGCTGTTTTTCAGTATTTTGGTGCATGCATAGATAGTCTTGTATTATTTCTCACAAGGGAGCAAGGGTGGGTGGGGTCTCAGAAGATGATGGAGTACTTTCTTTGACACAAAGACATTTATCTCACTAGATGTCAAAGAAAGTCTTCCGTTTGCTGGCAACTGTATGCCCCTGATGCTAAGGGTAGTCTGATGATCCGTTGCAGAGACTTTGGCCCTTCCTTCATACAACTGACATACCATGCTGTGATGAAATGCAATATGCACATTGCTATAAGTTCACAAGAAAGCCCTGGGGCTGCTTTACTCTCTTCAGTATCCTAAGGAAGAAGAGATGTTGCTGTGCCATATTGGTGTTGGCTGAGGTGTTTGTGGCCCAAGAGAAATCCTCTGTGAGGTACATCCCCAAGGATTTGAAACTGGAGACCCTCTCCACAGGTTCACCATTTATGAGCAATGGACTAGGGAAAGCTCTTCTTTTCTTTCTGAAGTCCACCAAAATCTGTGTGGTCTTCAAAGTGTTAAATATGAGATTGTTATCAGGGCACCAGGTTGTCAGGTTCCTCACCTCATCTCTGTATGCTGTCTTAGCACTATTGGTAATGAAATTAATGACTGTTGTGTCATCTGCAAACTACACTATGGTGTTTGTTTGGTGAATAGGCAGACAGTTATGGATGTAGAGAGCAAACAGTAATGGGCTCAGTACGCATCCCTATGGGACACCAGTTCTCAGGGTCAGAGTGGTTGATGGATACTTTCCTAACCTGACATTGTGGGAGTGGCTGGTCAAGAAATCCGGTGTCCAGTTGAAGACTATAGGGCTTAATCCCAAGCAATGTAAATGACTGTCTTAACACTAGAATCAGCGAAGCCTATGAAAAAAAGTCATAAAGCTGGGCCACATTAAATTCTTTTGCACCTCTTCATCATCATCTTTGTTCTCCCAGCTCAAGTCTGTTTATCTGGGAGTGAGTTGCCTCGAGTTGTATAGAATAAATAATATATTATTATTTGGAATATGGGTGTTCTGTTTCTACAACGATCTGGGTAAATGTTGGATGACAGGAAATGTGAGGCAAGAAAAGTTGAACACATAACTAAAACAAAATTTTTACATGTTATAGTAATAACAACATGAAGTGTATAATGTGTGAAGGCTTTAGTCCAAATATCAAATAAACACATACGTTTATTTTAGTACGCAAGCAATACCCCACACTAGCGTTTAGATCTAGCAGTGCCATGCTGATGGTGTATGTGCCCAAAAAGAAGAAGCCTGTCTGTATTCCCAGTACCATGCACCATAACACGGAGTACAGGCAAGATTGGGCAAGATTGAACAAAAAAAAAAATATTCAAATGACACAGCATTTTTAAATAATGATGTTTTCATGCATGGATGTGCGTGTGCATGTGTGAGAGAGGCAGAGACAGATTGGATCTCATTCAAGTGGTTATTGGAATATAAAATAAACACTTTCACAAAGGAATAACAAAACAAGTGTGCTTTTATGTAAGAATAAAACTGAATAACAAAAACTTAAAATGACAACAAGATACCAAAAAGAAATGATTCACCAGCATTTGTGTGTGTGCTTATATCCCTTCAGCGATATCTTTTACAGGTAGCAGGTGTTACAGACTCAAATTAAATGTATGTTTTTAATATATTATTGTAATAATAATAATAGCAGCTCACTACTCAAAACAAGGAACACCCGGACTTGAACCCACAACCTTTTGGTTATAAAGAAACAGTTCTTATCTCTGCACCACCCAAGAAGACATGTCAACTTTTTGTTGATTGACATTTGAGCTTGGGTTTTTAACTCATTGACAGCAACATGTAATTTGAATGATTTTTATTTCTTTGGTTATATTCTTCAATAAAAATGCATGTGTTTTATTTAAAATTTGGACTAAAGTCTTTACACATTATAAACTTCACGTCATTAGTACTATAACATGGAAAAAGTTTGTTTTAGTTATATGTTCAGCACTTCTTGCCTCGCATTTCCTGTCATCCAACATTTACCCGGATCATTGTAGACACAAAACACACGTGAAATGTGTGTATTCCAAATAACGATGTATTATTTACCCTATACGACTCAAGGCACCTCACACCCAGATAAACAGACTTGAGCTGGGAGAACTTCAGCTGTGTCAAAGGGAATGTAATAGCAGGCTGCTTGCTGCTTGTGCTGATTGACACATTTGCAAAACAAAGACATTGTTGAAGAGGTATGAAGGAATTTAAGGTGGCCCGGCATTATAACTTTTATCGCAGGCTTCAGGGATTCTAGTATTAAAGGCCGATCTCATAACAATTTTATAAGTTGCAGCTTCCTGTCATATTCAAACCCTCCAAAATCTCCATGCACAACTTTTGGACAAGGTAAGAGATAGAGCATGGAGAGCACTTCAGCTAACTGATGTGTTCATCTTTGTTTACATTTATTGAGGGCCTCCCATTAGGGTCTTGGTCTATATTTGTATGCTAGAAGATTTTTTCATATAAACTAAGTGTAAAATTATTACTTGTGTCCTCAATGGCATTTATAGGTTGCTATAGTCAATTCTATCACTGCTGTAGTTTTTAAGTGGTACTATAAGCAGAACAACCTTTCCATAGTGCTATTCACTGCCTTGAATCTGGTCCATTTGTGAAGGTAACAATCTGTGCTCATTATAGGCCATTTCAAAAGGCCTACATTAAATCAGTTTCACTGGTGACTTATGATTTTCAATGAAACTATTGTAGAACTCCAAGTTCATGAAAATGTGAGTGGAGTTAACTTGCTGGGGTGCTTCGGCCATTGCCTAGCAATATTTAAATGATTTGAGTTTAATAAAGAGCAAAGATCCAATCAACTTTTCAGCTTTGTGTCCTAATGCAGTTGGTCCCTGTATGATCTCCTAATTCCTAAAATTAGATATACCATAAAAGTCTGATCCAAGCTGAGCTCTTTACACATCACTATGTAGGCTTTTTTTCACCATGCATATTACAATATTGCACTAGAAGCCTAAGATGCACACCTGGGGCCTGGTCTGTTTGCTTTAAAGACAGCTGAGTCCCAAATTTGATTTATTGTTCAGAGTTAGCATTAAATTGGGGTTTAGATGTCTTTTCCTTTTCTGTTGCCACCAATATTTTATATATTTATAATTTACTCTTTGTATGAAAAACTTTCCATTTGTGTTAATGTGTAGGCTATGTTTGCATTGTAATAAACTATATAAAAATAAACTGAACTGAAAATCAAAACTAACAATATTTTAGATATTATAAATAAAATGGCATGTATGTTTTCCTCTAGGCAATAGTATGTATCAAATAATACATTATTCTGTAAAAAAAAAATATTATCTTTGCCCCAAATGTCAAATAAGTAGAATGGCAATAATGCATGATGTGAACATGGTCAGTGCATATTAAAGGGCAGGTGATGCTTTCAGAAATGAGCTGACATGAAAAAAAAAATGACTTCAGAATTTTTACAGTCCAAAGCCTCCTTTTTGCCACAGCTGCTAAAAAGTAATGCAGCGTTTTCAAATTTAAATCAAACATTTCAATTTCCTCAGATCTTAATTGAGAGCAATTAGTTTTTAAAATTCTGATATACAAGGAGCAGATGCAAGTCATCTGGAAATAAACTCTTGCATTCTGAATGTTCCATTGTTTGTCTGCAAACATTTTAGCATTAGCATATCGTTGCAACACAGTGCTCTTCATGCTTTGGTAATATAAGCAACTCGGTATCGTACCCTACAATCATGTATATACTTCATGCTTTCTTTCTGTCAGCTCTAGCAGCTGCCAAGATGTCTCTGCTATCTGCAATATAAACTCTGAATGCAAGTCTTACTTCCCTTAGATATTTCATTATTGTTATTACTACAATTATGATGACTCTTAATATTTCTCACACAATGAAAAATAGATTTTACAATTTTTAGTCAATATTAAATTAATGTTTCACATACTCTGTATAATTATTCTTAACATTAATCCTATTAAACATAATTTGGTTTTTCAAGTCAATCTAGAAATTTCCATTCTAATGACCAGTATAGTTCAAAAATATTTTATTGATTTTTATATTTAAACATTGATGATGAGGATAATATATTTAAAGCTTAGAGCTGTTTATGATAAAACATCTTTTGAGCCTTTTATGGCATAGTCAACAGTGTGTGCTTTTTGTGATGTTATTATTTTATCATATTTAGGAGAAATACCACTTAAAAACTCCACCACTTAGTATTTGCATCTATTATTGTTATTATTATTGTAGGACAATTTGTTAAACATGGTTGGAGTTAAATTTGGATCTGTACACACATTACAGTCTTGAATAGTAGAGCTGTTGGCTCAGACTGTGGGGACTTTTGACTTATGAAGTAAGAGACTGAAGAAACTGGGAAAAAAACAAAAAAATAAAACAGATTTTTTCCTGAACGAAACAGAAGAAATTCACTGAACTGAACTTGGGTAATCTTTTTTCCACAAAGTTTTCCTCAGAAAGTATCCATTACTTGTCACTCCTGTGTCGTCACTGCTGGAACTGAGTATGTGAGTTGCCCCCTGCTTGCAGTGATTTACTCTTCTTGGCCTAGATTCTTTCAGTTTTACAAACTCATTTTATTTGATTTTTGATTTCATATACTTTGCTTTTACTGTATTTAGAGTCTCTAAACTGCTGCTTTTGATATGTGTCTGTGTGTTCTGCTGGTTGGTTGTTAGTTTTTTTTAAAGAACAACGTATCAAACTGCTACCTAGGGCTTAGTGATTTAGAATAGAACATTTAAGTCCATTCATTCATCCATTTTTGGAATCCAAAACATGTGCCAAAACTTATCCTGGAAAGATCAAGTTAAAAGCAGAAGCCATCCCTACTCCATCAAAGGCTACACATGCTCATACTCCACACAAAACAACTGTACATGCCATATTCTATTCATGTTACCAAGAATTTACACACTCTACATAGCCGGTGATTCTGTTGGATTAATGGAACCATGGGGTAGCACTAACCACTACTTCTGCCATGTCATGTTTATATTAGCTTTGTTGCGAGTTGTGGGCTCAGATATAAAGAAAATGTTTGTAGGCGAGACATATCAAATTTTTTTGCATAAAAAAGTATTAAACTTTTGTTTTTTTCTCAATTGGCATGTTGGTGGCGACGGTTCCTGGTCTAATTTTATGTGCTTTTTGGTTCTGTTGATATAAAACAGCAAAATATTGAAAACTCAATTAATAGCCTATTGTTCAGTATCAATGATAACAAATATAAAGAAGATTAAAAGAAAAATTGTCCAAATGTTATAATCAGTATTACAAAGATGACGTAATACTATGCAGCATGATTGTGCAGTAGTCAGTGCGGCTGCCTTGCGAATTCAGAATACCGACTACAAATCTTGTGCCTGGTCATGATCTAAATGATGTGCATGTTTGACTGTGGTGTAGCGGGTCTGCGGCTACGAAAGATTGGTGGCTTTTTAAATAATCCACCCCTACTTTCTCTTCTGTTCTTTTTCCGGTTTTCTGTGGTGGCGATCTGCGCCACCACCACCTAATCAAAGCACTGTGATGTCCTTACATTGATGGATTAAAAGCCAGAAGTCCACATGACCATTATCATCAAATTCTTCCATGAGAACCCTGAATACAATCAGGACTACCTAGAGGGAGCTGGGCGGTCTCGTGGCTTGGAACCCCTGTAGAATTTATTTTTTTCTCTAGTCATCTAGAATTTTTTTTTGTTTTTTCTGTCCTCCCTGGCCATTGGACCTTACTTTTATTCTATGTCAATTAGTGTTCCCAAATTTTAATTATTTATTCTGTCTTTTTTCTCTTGCTTCATCATGTAAAGTACTTTGAGCTACATTGTTTGTATGAAAATGTGCTGTATAAAAAAATGTTGTTGTTGTTGTTGTTCGCCGTGTCAGTCTCCATGGATGCGATTGTGCAGCCACGGGGAGTTGATGAAGTAATTGGGGCGAGTTGCACCTGCATGTGAGGGTGCGATCACTCTCAATTGCTTAATCGGTTTCCTGTGGTGCATGATTGAGGCACTGCACCCAAGGAGCCGTATAAGAATGGGCCAGCAGGGAACAGAAGGGAGAATCTGAAAGAAAGGCTTAGAGAGTGAGAGTGAGAGCAGCATTAGAGGAGAAAGGGAGCGGACGAACCAGCCAGCCAGCTAGTTGTAGAAGAAAGGTCAGTGCGGTCAGGGGTCCCAGATGTAGCGAGGGATTGGCGCTCAAGGGACAGATCGTGCCCACTGAATAGGATCCGAGGGATGGCTATGAGTGCGAGAAAGAAGATAAGAGGACAACCGACCCTGAGCAGTCTGGCAGGTGCCGACGGAGGCAGCCAAGATGGGGGTCAGTAGTGTGAGGAAGGTGGTGCCTGAAGTCTCTCCCACTGAACGTGCCTGGGGTGAGCTGGAGATACTGGGAAGGAGCTGTGCTTCACTGGTGTGACCCCAATGTCTGCTACAGTATTTTTAATCTTGTTTTAGCCTGGTTTTAAAGTTTGCATTTTTCACTGGTTTTATGGATTATTTATGGAACTTTGAAAACTGCACTATTTATATGAAAACTGTTTTTGAATTTGTTTTATTGTAATAAAAGCACTTGCACCTTTTTGCACCATCCCCTTTGCTTCGTTGTTGTCCTCATTGTCCAGCTCATCTGGTTACATTATCGACAGTGTTGGGTTCAAGAAGCTACCAAAAGTGAAGTGGGAGCATGAAGCAGAACCCGCATCGTCACAAAGACCTATTGGCAACCACAAACTTGCCCAATGCACTTAAGTGTGTCTGCTGCTTCTGGGAGAGATTGTGCCCCCCCCATGCCCCCGAATTGGACTAAATGGACTTGAGACTGTTGTGGTTAGGTTACATAAAGTATCTTACCATGATAGGAGACCTATTTTTCTTCCTTTAGTAAATGTGTACACTTGATGCATGGAGTGAAAAAAAGTGTGTCATTAAATGCAGAAACATAATTTAAACACTTAATGAAGTAAAAAAAACGGATCACTGTGTGCTTCAGTGTATTTTTATAGAGTGTTTTAATGCTTCTTATTGTATTGTTTCTATTTTTCTAAGTTTTTATGATCAGTCCTCTTCGTTGTTTTGTTTTGGAGCTCAAGGCACTGATAATGTCATCAGGCGTGCGGTGGACATTGTATTGTTGTTATACTGTAGGTCACATATGGTATAAAAGAGATACCAAATCCTACTGAAACTTGGCCACAGAAATATATATTATACTAATGTTTGTATCGAAAATTAAACCAAGTGCCTGGTGTTAAATTTTCATGGTTTTTAACATTTATTTTAATGTCTGTTTGGGTATTCAGACCCCTTCACTTTTTTCACAAATATTCTGCGCTGCAGTCTTGTGATAAAATCATATAAATTCATTTTTCCCCACATCAAGCAACACTTAATGCCCCAGAATGACAAAGCGAAAACAGGATTTTAGAAATTTTTGCAAATTTATTAAAAATAAAAAAACTGAAATATCACATTGACACAAGTATTCAGTATAGGTGCCTTATCATACAAAATATGCTAAGCAGAGTTTTTTTGTTAGTGCAATGCTGCTCAGTGGAGCTTTTTTTGGGTCTTCTAAAAGGAAAGAAAATGTTTTTAAAAATCTAATAAAGACAGAAATGATATATAAACCCTTTGAAGGATAGTTAGGGAGTTAGTGAGGCTGACATTGCTCCAAAGGGCTTCTGAGAGAGAGATAACACAGAGAGGCTTTAAAGTTTAAAAAATTAATGAAGTAGGAATTAAGAAAGTGCATGCTGTTGCTTAGCTGAGAAACCTGAGTGTGTGCAGCTCAGAGAGGCTCCAGAGAATGAAGCATACAGAGGCCTGGGCATGTGAAACAGAGTGGGTCACAGGTGTGCTCACATGGTTTGCTCAGATGTGTTAACAGAGCCAAAGAAAATCAAGCACAAAAGAGCATTTAAGCAAAAGATGGTGTGTAATTTGGTTTGTCTGTCTTTTTAACAAATATGTTTCCCTTAAAAGAGCTGTGGATTTCGCCTTATACAAATACATCAATCAAGAAAAGTTGGCAGACTTTTGATTGCTTGATTTTGACCCCGGTCTGACCCTGCAATTTAGTTTTGGATATTCCCTTAATTTAGAGTGTTGAATGATTGGATTTAAATAAAGCATTTCACTGATTACACAAGTCTGGTTTCCCCTTCATAAATGATTTGCATTCATAATGACATTAAATGATAATGAACTTGGCTTGGGTTTAGAATTACTTCTTCCTCAGATAATAAAATAAATAATTAGAACATCACAGCATTAGAACATTTCTGATGAGAACAGGACATTTGGCCCAACAAGCTCGCCAATCCTATTCACCTTGGTTCTCCAAAATGATACTGAATTGAGATTTGAAGGTCCCTAAAGTCTTACTCTCCACCATGCAACTTGGTCATTTATTCTATGTGTCTGTGGTTGTGTAAAGAAAAACATCCATCCAACCATTATCCAACCCACCAAATCCTAACTACAGGATCACAGGGGTCTGCTGGAGTCAATCCCAGCCAACACAGGGCACAAAGCAGGAAACAAACCCTGGGCAGGAAAAACAGGTGCAAGAAATTAGCACTTATCAATTTCCAAATTGTTTTCCCATATTCTTGTAGAATTTATTTTAAAGTAACATTATAATAGCCCTTTTGATTACTTAGATAATGACAAGTCCTCAGTGACTTCTCATAAGGCGTTTCAAACATGTCATTGTGTATTCAGATCTAAAATTTTTACTTCTGATTGGTGCACTGGTAGCTCTGCTGCTTGCTGGTCAGGAGTCCACGGCTCACGTCCCGGGTCCTCCCTGCATGGAGTTTGCATGTTCTCCCTGTGTCTGCATGAGCTTCCTTAATGTTCTCTGGTTTCCTCCCACTGTCCAAAGGCATGCAGGTTAGGTGAACTGGTGATGATAAATTCATATGTATGTGTGCGTGTGTATATGTATGTAAGTATTCATATGTATGTGTGCCTGCGATTGACTGGCGTTCATTCCAAGGTTTGTCCCTTTGTTAAGCCCAATGATAACTGGGACAGGCTCCAGGTCCAAACTGGTCTGGATTAAGTAGATTGGAAAATGCCACAACATTTTTAATCGTTACACGTACAGTGGAACCTTGGGTCACAAACGTCTCGGACCACGTACAAATTGGGTTACAACCAAAAAGTTCGCCACACTTTTGCATCTGTTCACGACCACACACTCGGGTGACGAACAAGCCAGTTTCCCTTCTGGTACATATGCGCTGGTGATTTCCACAAGTGTTCAGTCTCTCCCTGTACAGTACATTGTTCTCGGTCAGACGTGCATTGTGCAGAGGGACTTTGTGGTATAGTGGGTCCACAGCTCACGTCAAGAGGCCAGTTTTAAATAAATAACACTTGCAACTTAGAGAGGGGGAATGGTGATTGATTGCTACAGGTGCCACGTTCTCATCATAAACAGAAGCACAAGGTGGTTAAAGGGAGGGAAAAGAAAAGAAAGATGGAGGTTGCGGAGTGAGGAAGTAAGCAAGAAGCAGTATGGAAAGAACCGGTGTGAGCGAGTGAGCGAACGTGTGCTCGCAGGCAGGCAGCTAGCTGGACAGCGAGCCCAAGCAGGGGACGAGGGAGCGAGCGAGCGTTTGCTCGCAGGCAGGCAGCTGGACAGTGAGCCCAAGCAGGGGTGTTTTGGCTGACGGAAGGAAGGAAGCAGTCGCTCCAGCTGAGCAATCAAGGAGCTGGAGTGACCAGATGAAGGCAGTTAAAGAATGCACCGGCTTGTTTTTAAAGAGACTGCTTTCAGCATTGTTTTAACCTCGTTGTATTTAATGAAGACTTTTTTCTATTGGATTTTAACCTTTACTTCACTTCTGTTTTTTTATTTATTGAAGGATTCTGAAAGCACTGCACTTTATTTAATTTGGACTTTGTTTTTGATTGTTGTTTTGTTGATTTTAATAAAAGCACTTGACACTTTTTGCACCATCCGATTGCTCCATTGTAGTGCCTCACTGTCGTTTCATCGGTAACATTACTGACGGTGACGGGATTAAGGGCTCCTGGAAGAGAGATGGGAGCATGCAGCGAACCCGCATCATCACAGACATTACCTCAAAATTGTAATCTCCTCTCCACCCAGTTCCTCCTCACTTCCTTCATGCCAGAACTCGACTTATGTTGTTTATGGTTAGTTTTTGTATAAATTACGGATTTTTCAAATGTTCATTTTTTTCCCTGTGCTTAAAACTCATTAAAAAAAAGTGTTTACAGTGAGCGGTTCGTAAGGTTATAGCGTGAACTCTTGCAATGTTAGTTTTCTCTGTTCAAGGTTTTCTCAGTGGTATTCAATGTTTTTACAACAACAACAACATTTATTTATATAGCACATTTTCATACAAACAGTAGCTCAAAGTGCTTTACATAATAAAGAATAGAAAAATAAAAGACACAATAAGAAAACAAAATAGATCAACATTAATTAACATCGAATAAGAGTAAGGTCCAATGGCCAGGGGGGACAGAAAAAACAAAAAAAAAACTCCAGACAGCTGGAGAAAAAAATAAAAAATAATACATTTAGTTTACTATCACACTGTGCATTCTATGGTATAATTAACTATGTTTGTGCTTAAAAATCTTTAAAAAAATATATTTACATACAGCTTGTACGGTCCGGAACGGATTAATTGTATTTACATACAATCCTACGGGTAAATTACTTCGAGTCATGACCAAATTGGGTTGCGACCAAAGTTTTGGAACAAATTACGGTCATGAACCGAGGTTCCACTTTAATGCCTTACATTTACTTGTATTAAATTACAACTTCCATAAATTCGCCCAAGCATGTGTTTCCCGGTTCCCTCTATATTGTAATTATACAAATAATTCTACATTATCTGCCCTTCCTCCTAGCTTACCCGTGAGCAGAGATTAAAAAAAAAATTCAAGAGGTTATAAATATGAACTTACTAAGTTCTTTAACACTAGAATCCCTGAAGCCTACAAAAAAACTCGTAATCCCGGCACACTTTAAATCCGTTCGCACCTCTCCATCCACGTCTTTTGTTTTGTAAATGTGTCGATCAGCACAAGCAGCCTGTTGTCCCATCCCCCCCATTGCCGGAGCTAATCTCGGGCAAAAAGTTCTTTCTCCCAGCTCATCTTCTTTATCTGCTTGTGAGGTGTCTGTAGTTGTATAGGGTAAATAATATATCATTATTTGAAACACAAGCATTTCTTGTGTGTTCCATGTCTACAATGATCGGATGACAGAAAATGTGAGAAACACAACAAATGTTGAACAAATATCTAAAATAGAAACTTTTTTCATGTTATAGTAATAATTATGTATCTGTGTCATACCCTAACCCAATTTCTTTTTCTTTTGTTATATTCTTGAACAAAAGCACACTTGTTTTGTTATACATGTACTTTTTTGTGAAAGTGTTTACTTGATATTTGGACTTAAGCCTTCATACATTATACACTCCATGTCAAATTTTTGTCGTTAGTAGATTTGTTAAATTTTAGCCAATTTAATCTAAACAACATTTTTTGCAGTACAATTTCCAAATTAATTATTACCATCTTAGAAGTTACATTTTGGAGGTTGGAAGTAAATCTTGGAGAAAATTCAAGTTCAGAGCATTTCATATTTCACTGTCAGTATGTTTAAATTCGCTGTTACTCTACCTAATACACTTCACCTATTAAATAACTGTACTTTTACTACAAAATTACTGAAAGAATATCCTTGGGTTAACTTTTTCATTTTCTACAATATTTCTCTCCAAATGCCTTTTAGCTTTACTAATATCTTTTTAAACTGTTGCTCTTATAACTCATACAAATAGTTCTAGAGTGATTAGTCTCACACACCTTATTTAGCTTTTTTTAATCTAATTATTTATCAGCTGCTAAGTTTTCTTTAGTTCCCTATTACTTTTCAAATTTGCAATAAACTTCTTCTGCATTTTACATTTAAAATTTCAAATCCAGGCACTAATCTCCTCAACTGTTTTCACACTTAAAAAATTATTCTAATTTATCTTATTTAGGCTTAGCTGCATTTGGCCAAAATTTGCCATGCTAAAATAAACTTACCTGTGTTAGTTTTTGAATATGTCCAAAATACTAAGAAATGTATTATACTATGATCACTAAATCCTAATGGTTCAACATCAATCCTCTGAATCATCTCCTTATTACTAAATCTAGATAGGCTTGCCCTCCATTGTTGGTTCTTTATCATACTTTGTTAAAACTGTGTTTAAAAAGTGTTTAGTTGAGTACTCCTTTAAGTAAGAGTGTTATTATTAATTACATTTAGCTGGATGGATGCAGATTGAGAGAAAGAGGATTTGGTTTTGTTCTTGAAAAATCAAGAGCACTTTGCAGAAAAACTTAGACTAATTTTGGATTCCTTATTAGGAAAGAAATGGTGAAGCAGATGATTCTCTAAAATTGCCCCTGTTTGAAATGTAATGTATTCTGAAAAACACTTATTTTCAGTTTTTATGATATCTAGGCACCACTTCAAGTTGCTTGGCAAAAGAATGGAACCTTGCTTTGTTGGCTACCTCACTTTATTTAAAACTAACGTGCGTGACTTCATGGCAAAAGGAAACTCACTGTGTAATAAGAATGCAGTTTCACATGTAACAATATGATATCAAAGAACTAGAGGGTAACTGGAGGGGGAAACAAAAAGTAGAAGTAAAAGAAGTATTAATCACTCACAAACCACTAGTACTGCAAATTCATCTAGAGGCTAGAGGACACAGTGCTCTGAACTCAGCTGTCCCATTATGTTACACATATGTTCAGCACACTCTGTTCTTGGTTAGGTTCAGTAACAAAGAAATCTGGCATCAGGAATTACTGTATCAGCATTTCCTCTTTTCTGTTAACAGGAGTGAAGCAATTTTGTACAAGATTTGGAAAGACTTATTTAAGAAAGACATTTTTCCCCTTCTCAGAAAAACACCACCTTTAAAATAAATTTATTAGCTAAGATATTAGAATTCATCTGACAAATCACTCTTTCCTGAAGAATCTAAATGTTATTTCCATGAATTCAGCCAGCATGAGAAACAAAATTTGCTACTGCACCTTATTTGCTTGTAGTGATGGGGAAGCCAAAGATTATGTGGTAAATTTCTACCAAAATTTGGCTCTAAGCCTAATGAGATCCCTGTAAAGTGACCTGCATGGGTCTTTTTTAATTTGTCTGCTATACAAAGCTGAAGTTGTCCTTAATGGTACAGTACAAAGTGGACAAACACAATGTGCAAAAAAAAAAAAAGACAAATGGAAAAATGGAAGGTCATATATAAAATGGAAAGCTGGGTAATTGGAAAGCAAAAGGCGAGCAAGAGGAGCATGCAAGAAAATGGTTCTCTTATGGAAAAACATGGTAGTGAATACCAGAAAAAATGGCATCTACCGGCTCCATTAAAAGATCAAGAAGAAAATTCCCACTGCAAATTACCGCTTTTAAACCTCAGCCCCTACTACAGCACAAGCTTTTTAAATGCAGGGTCAATACCCCACAATGACAAAGCAATAAAAAATGAATTAAAAATAAGAAACAGAAATATCACATTGACAGAGCCCTTACTATGACACCTAAATTTGGCACAGTTGCATCCCATTCTATTAATCAATTTTGAGATGTTTGTACACCTTTTCGGAGTCCACCTGTGGTAAATTTAATTGACTGGACATGATTAGGACAGGCACACACTTGTCTGTAGAAGGTCCCACAGTTAAGAAAGTGCATCAAAGGAAACATAAAGCCACAAGCTCAAAGTAAATGCCTGCAGAGCTTAGAGTCAGGATTGTGTTGAGGCACAGATCTGGGCAAGGCTGCAAAATAAACTCTTTAGCACTGAAGGTTCCCAAGACCAGAGTGACCTCCGTAATCCTTTGTAGCGTAAGGCCTGGGCAATTGCCCAGGCCGGGACGCCTCCATACTGGGAGGACTGGGGGAGCAAACGTGGCCAGAGCGTTACCTCCCCCAGGACACAAGATGGGAACCCCCCTGGGTTGCAGCGGTACCACGGACTCCCACAGGGCTTCATGGGAGTTGGTGTTTGGTACAGCCCTTTTGGGATCCGCAGGCGCCTCCAGACGGTGCTGCTGCAGGAGCTGCTGATCCCTTATGGGCAGTTCTTCCAGGTGCCTTATAAAAGGAGCCAGCAGACACTACTCGAAGAGCCAGAGTTGGGCGGAGGAAGACAAAGCTTGACTAAAGGAGAAGAAGAGAGGGATAAGAGGATAGAAAGAAAAGAGAACATATTGTGTTTGTGCTGTGCTTTGGACTGTGTTGTGCCTGAGGGAAACAGGAAGGTGTTTCCCATGAGGGAAAGGAAAAAATAAAAAGTGTGCCTTGAGCTTGTGGCCCATGCTTGTCTGTGTAGGGTTCAGGTGGCAGTGCCAGCCTGGGTGATCCACCCCTTAAATGGATTAGGTTTGGAATAACCACAACTTCTCCTATAGCAGGCTTCTTGGCTAATGTGGAAGAAGGGCCTTAGAAAGAGTGTTGAAAAAGAACCTGGTAGTAACTGTGACTGAGCTCCTGTGTGGAGATGGAGAAGGACAGAAGGACACTGCAACACTCCACTGATCTGATAAAAAGACTGCTTGGAGTTTTCAAAATGGAACCTAAGGGACTCTCAGGCTATGTTGAAACATTACCTTGCATACTATGAGAAACAATATTCTCTGGTCTGATATGACTAAGATTGAAATGTTTGACCTTAATGCTAAATGTAATGTCTGGAGGAAACCAGGCACACCTCATTACCTGCACAATACCATTCCAGTAGTGAACCATGGTGGTGGCAGCATTCTGTTTTACTGCACAGGCTAGAAAATGATGTTGGCCTTACAGGCACTGTGCTCGCTTGGTTTAGTTCTTATTTATCAAATCGATTCTAATATGTACAGAAATGTGCTGACAGTACTCCATCATTATACACAGAAATTCAATATGGTGTCCCGTAGGGCTCAGTACTGGGACCTTTACTGTTTTCAAATTACATGCTTCCACTTGGATCTATCATTAGGAAACATAATGTTAATTTTCACTCGTATGCAGATGACACCCAGTTATACTTTTCATTTAGATCAAAAGTTTCTCCAACGTTGTCTTTAATTAGTTGTGTTAGTGAATTAAAGGAGTGGATGGATGAGAACTACCTATCTTTAAACATCGATAAAACAGAGATGTTAATTGTTGGAGGGAATGACGCTGATCACATCAATATTTTGTCATCATTAAACTCAGTTGGAATCACCATTAATTTTACTGAATCAGCCCGCAATCTAGGAGGTATCTTTGACTCTAGCATGTCATTTAAAGCTCACATTACTTAAAAACCAGAGCGCACATTAAGATCTCAAGATGCCGGTCTGCTAATAATTACAAGAATTAATAAAATAACAGTAGGAGGTCAAGCTTTTAGTTACAGGGCTACTAAACTGTGTAATGGTCTGCCTGCTACTATAAGAGATGCCCCTTCAGTCTCAGCTTTTAAATCCCGGCTGAAGACTCACTACTTCAGTTTAGCATAACCTGACTAGAGCTGCTGATCAACTGTACAGACTGCATCTCTATTGTTAGTCATTAGCACTAAAACATAAGTAACATGATAGTTATAATTTGTTACTAACCCCCACCTATTTTATTTCTCTTTTCGGTACTCAAATGTGGCATTTGGTGCCACGGCAACCCGTCAAGTTGTTTTGCTTGCCTAAGGTAAGGTCATCCCTGATGGAGGATCACAGGAATCATGGGGTAGAGGGGTCCTTTCATCGGATTGGCTGGCCCAGTGCTGACTCAGCTGTGGAATGGCCAAATGGGGGAGGCAGCTTGATGGCTGAGGTCTCTAGGACTCTAAACAAATCCAGAACATATTATGGGATATCATCTACTGTTATATTCTACTCCATACTTGTAATTTTTTTTATTTTTTATACTATATTGAGGATGTGTTCTGTTCTGTGTATTGTATTGTATTGTATTGACCCCCTTATTTTTGACACCCTCTGCACGCCCAACCTACCTGGAAAGGGGTCTCTTTTTGAACCGTCTATCCCAAAGTTTCTTCCATTTTTTTCTCTACAAGGGTTTTTTGAGAGTTTTTTCTTATCTTCTTAGAGAGTCAAGGCTGGGGGGCTGTCAAGAGGCAGGGCCTGTTAAAGCCCATTGTAGCACATCTTGTGTGATTTTGGGCTATACTAAAGTAAATTGCATTGTATTGTATCATGCTACATGGTCGTTTTTTCGATGACAGGACTGGATAACTAGTCACGGTTGAGGGAAAGCTGAATAGAGCAAAGTAAAGAAATATCCTTAATAAAAGCCTGCTCCAGATCAGTGCTGTAGACCTCAGACTGAGGCAAACGTTTACCTTCCAACAGAGCAAGCCACTGAACACAAAGGAAATGCAACACAGGAGTGACTTATGGTCAACTCTGTGAATGTTCATGAGTGGCCCATGCAGAGACCAGACCTGAACCCGATCAAATATCTCTGGGGAGATCTGACACTAGCTGTCCATCAACAGTTTTCATCCAACCTGACAGAGCTTAGCAAGATCTGCAGAGAAGAAAGACAGAAATTTCCCGAGTTCAGGTGTGTAAGGCTTGTTGGATTCTACCCCAAGAAGACTCCAGACTGGAACTGCTAGCCAAAAGTTTTTCAACCTAGTAAAGGGTATGAATACTTCTGTTAATGGAATATTTCCTTTTTTATTGTTAATAAATTTGCAGAATATCGTAAAACCCTGTTTTAAATTTGTCATTCTGTGAAACTGAGTGTTGCTTGATGAGGTAAAGAATACATTTAAATGTTTTTAGCACAAGACCTCAGCATAACAAAATGTGTAAAAAGTGAAGGGGACTGAATAATTTCTGAGGGCCATATAGCAATTCCCTGGTAAAGGAGACAGAAGTTTCAAGGTAAGATAACTATGTTCACCAGTTATGGTGACAGAGATTGGCAATGTGTTTGATGTTTTTAAGCATTGTATTATTAGCACTTATTACTGAATATACTGTATGTGGTATGAGTATGCATTATGATGATGATGATTCATCTGACATATAATTAAGAATTCTGCTTCTTCTTTGCTTCTGTATGGACTTGACTTCACGAGGAGCAAGTAAGATGCATTATGTTATCTCTCATAATGTGCACATAGATGTGAAGAAATGCAATTAATAACACTCAGGTATCCTCACTTTTACAGCTGGTCTTTCAAAATGTGCTTGAAGAAAAGAATTAAGTTCTACTTATAAAAAGAGTTTCACCAACGAAAAAAAAAAATACTCCCAACAGATGGCCAAGTCATTTTTGCATACAAGCTTTTACATTTTTCTAATTCATTTTTATCCCTCAGGGAATACTCTCTGAAATCCCAAAAACCTTCTGTTATATTTGCATATTTGATATTCATTTGTAATATTATAAATAGTGGTAAAAAGTGTGAAATGTGTCCTAGAATTTCTGTTTATATTTGAATGCTGTGTTCCAAAGGCCTCATATTATTAAAAGCACATTAAAAAATGTAGTTTTGAAAGAATAAAGTTGTGGTACATGGGGAGGGTCATAGTAAAATAAATGTGCTTCCGTTGTTAATTATTTAATATAAGCAACTTGATATCATAATTCTCATAAACATTACTGAGGTAGGTTCCTGTCCTTTGCCCTGTGGTTCAAGCATACAGTACACTTGAGCTTTACATTGCTGTGATCAGTGCAAATAAGATATAAATGTAAAATGAAGGACTTTCAAAACACTAATGATTGCATTATAATGTTTCACACAAGATAACAGGTCATTGTAATGACATGTAAATATATATACCTGTATGTTTGGATCCAGTCTGAAAAGCTTGCCTTTAGAAGTGTTTTAAATCAACCCGTGAAGTATCTCTGTGAAAAGCAAACAATTATCTATTCAAAAATGACACTTGACTTCTTTATTTCAATATTTTATTTTGTGTGTAACCCTCTCCTTTATCTATAGGTTGCAGCTGGCTTACTTGATTTGCTGGCATGGCTCCATGTTCCACTCGTGTTATATATGAAGATTATTTTTGGATGCATATTAGCTATTGACAGACTTACTTCATGTATATCTGGCAGCTTCCTCCAGCTGAGAACTAGCACAAGCAAAAGTGAAAACTTTGGGATTTCCAGCTCATCCCAAACAGCTTGTCTTTTGAAAGGGGATTAATGGACTGGATGATCTTTTCTCATTTTTCTTTTATTTTTTTATCTGAGTCTCAGACATTTCAAACATATTCTATATTTATCTTTCACAGGCCTTGGAGCCACAGTCTCCTACACTATAAGCATTTTTCATTTATGTAATGTTGCCAGAGTTGAATTGTACAGTTCTTAGAATGTGTAAAGAATCTGTCATGCCTTTATTATGTCTCAGTTGGATCACCGTGGATGCCCTTTAAATGTTCTTTCTGCATGTTGGATTAAACAAATTAAACAGATTAAAAACTATTGCTAATAGCCACATCTCCCCTTAAAACTGCTATGACTACATTGGTTTCCTGATTGCTATTAAATGTATCTTCAGTTCTCTTCTTCGTTTTCTATCTTGCCTCTACCAACTGTGTAGTTGATAACCCTGATTAAGTTGATTAAGGAATCACTTAATTTTTCTGCTTAGTGCATCATGGTGAATGACAGCTAGGAGGTAAAAGCTCCCAAGCAAAATGTTTTTATATTTAAAACACAACAATTAATTGCTTAGAATTTTGATCTAAGTATTTGATTCCAGTATTTGTAGTTAATAAATGTTATCTTTGACCCTTGGAAAATACAGCAACTAGCAAGCCTAGCCTGCATCTGCTACTATGTCTAAAAAACAAGAACGATTTAAAGATCCTCTTTATGCATCAATCAACTACATTACAACAGGGAACTGTCATTTCCTGCCAGATTCAGGGGAAGACAAATAGTGCACAGTTTTAATGGACATTTTTAATGAAAATTCTTGTTATGGACCTTTATATATATAAAAAACAAATGCATGTGGATAGCTGGCTTTTCTTTAAATGTCAGATGGATATCATATGCATTAAATTTAACTGCAAAATGACTAATAGGTATTTTATAAACTACTTAAAAACTAAAATTTGTTGATGTAATAGACCCTACGGTTACACAATGGTTTTACTGAAAACATAAAGAATAATTTTAACATTGGCTGGGATGTAATGTCCCAATTCCTACAAACCTAAATCGTAGCACTTTCTGATTCCAAGTGTGATGGGAAGTAGACTTCTATTACTTTATTATTTTAAATCCTCCCCTGCCACAGTATTTATAATGCTGATCTTAGTAGTGGGCTAAATGTTAGCAGAACACTTGTAAATACATTTAAACACAAAACTCACATGCAGAAGGAAATGTACCATTGTATTAATGTCTTAAAGGTAATCTATTTTTTTTGTTAACAACATTAAAAACATTTGTTCAGACTACTAATTCTCCAACTTCCCGTGTAGCTAGTAGGCTGAAATTTGGCAGGCTCATTCCTTACAGCTTACTTATAAAAGTTAAGCAGGTTTCATTTTGAAATTCTATGTGTAACGGTCATACCTGGAACCTACTTACATACATATATATGGCCATAGCCTGCAGCTCGGTCGCCGTGTGAGTTGCATCCCCCATCATCAAGCCTCCCATGTAATTGAGTGCCTGCCCATATAAGGCCGTCCGTCAGCAGCAATCCAATAGACACACTGCCACTAAATATTCACGGGTGAAGGACTGTGCTTATGGAAACAAAGATGAGATGGTCAGGGATAGACTAGTGTTTGGCACAAACTCAGCGAAAATGCGAGAGAAACTTTTAAGTGCCAGGTCTTAGCTAACATTAAATAAAGCCGTGGACATCGCAAGATCGCACGAGATAGAACAAGCACAACTGAGAACCTTCGATGCATGTACTCCAAGCGGCTCACGTGAACTGACTGTGAACGCAGTACGCAGAGAACAAGCAAGAGCTCCAAACAGCACTGAACAAAAAACACATTACACAATTGAGAAGGCAGCAAAAGAATATGAAGTGACGAGTGACGCATACAAGCATATTCAGAAGTGCAGCTGCTGCGGAAACAAAGCACACGGTGGAAAAAGTCAATGTCCACCTAAAGGAAGACAGTGTAAAAAATGTGGTAAATTGAACCACTTCTCTATAGTTTGCAGGACTGGGGAAGGTAAACCTGTGCATGCAGTGTGTGATGTCTCAGATAAAGAGGAAGACAAGCTGTTTATTGATGCAGTAAGAGAGGAACAACCCTCTGAAGCTTAACAAGCCTTTGAGGACATATCAATAGGAAAGCACGGTGTAAAGCTTAAGTTAAATTAAGTTCATAGACATTCTGCCGCTGGCGTTTGTCATGCCTACGACGAATATGATATTCGCGAGATACAATTTTAATGAGAAGACGCAGGGTATAAACGAGACTTTCGATCACTTTGTAACGGAGTTAAAATTGCTGTAATGGAGTTAAAATTGCTGGTGAAGGACTGTACTTATGCAAACGAATAGGAAAGCAAGGTGTAAAGCTTAAGTTTAAATTAAGTTCATAGACACACTGCCACTGGCGTTTGTCATGCCTAAGACGAATACGATATTCGCGAGATACAAGATTAATGAAAGGACACAGGGTATAAACGAGACTTTCGATCACTTTGTAACGGCATTAAAATTGCTGGTGAAGGACTGTGCTTATGCAAACGAAGATGAGATGGTCAGGGATAGAATAGTGTTTCGCACAAAAGTACGAGAGAAACTTTTAAGTGCCGGGTCTGAGCTAACATTAAATGAAGCCGTGGACATCACAAGATCGCACGAGATAGCACAATCACAGCTGAGAAACTTCGATGAATGTACTCCGAGCAGCTCACGTGAACGCAGTACGCAGAGAACAAGCAAGAGCTCCAAAGAGCACTGAACAAAAAACGCATTGCACAATTGAGACGGCAGCAATAGAATATGAAGCAACTGACGTATACACGCATATTCATAAGTTCACCTACTGCGGAAACAAAGCACACGGTGGAAAAAGTCAATGACCAGCTAAAGGAAGACAATGTAAAAAATGTGGTAAATTGAACCACTTCGCTAAAGTTTGCAGGACTGGGAAAGGTAAACCCGTGCATGCAGTGTGTGATGTCTCAGATAAAGAGGAAGACGAGCTGTTTATTGATGCAGTAGGAAAGGAACAACCCTCTGACACTGAACAAGCCTTTGTAGACATATCAATAGGAAAGCAAGGTGTAAAGCTTAAGTTTAAATTACGTTCATAAAAACACTGCCGCTAAATATTCGCAGGCAAATCCACAACTTAATACCGGGAATGTCTGTTAAACATCGTAGATTCACGAGTACCGATTTGGGTAGTGATCACTTCGATGAATGAAACCTGTTATCTTTACAACAGTTGACAACAAAGATGAGATGGTCAGGGATAGACTAGACAAACACAGAATGTAACTTGAACACAACACATCCTCCAAATACAAACCTTATTGAAACAAATAATGATAATCAAATCCTTGATGACAGCAATACTCATAACAGTCACAAAACAATTACATTGACAATCATGTTAGATTATTTTTAAAATATTTCCTTTTCTTTTTCATAACTTCTTTAACACACTACTTCTCCACTGCAAAGCGCGGGTATTTTACTAGTCAATGATATTTTAGAATAAGCTCTTAAAGCACTGAGGAAGCAGATTCTCTTCCCATTTCCTTTTCTTCTCCATTTATCTTTATCTGCCTATTAAACTCATCAGTTTATTTATTTTTACTAGCTTTAAGTGTTACTCCATTGACCATGCTCTCTTTCTTGATTGTTGATTGATTTGTTTTCAATCCTATTTTTTGTAAAATTTGATCTATTTGTATAGAATGATTACAATAAAATCAATAAAATTATATATATATATATATATATATATATATATATATATATATATACTCAGCAAAAAAAGAAACGTCCCTTTTTCAGGACTGTGTATTTCAACAATAATGTTTTAAAAATCCAAATAACTTTACAGATCTTCATTGCAAATTGTTTAAACAATGTTTTCCATGCATGTTCAATTAACCATAATCAATTAATTAACATGCACCTGTGGAATGGTCGTTAAGACCTTAACAGCTTACAGAAAGTAAGCATTTAAGGTCACAGTTCTAAAAACGCAGGACACTAAAGAGACTTGTCTACCGACTGTGAAAAACACCCAAAGAAAGATGCCCAGGGTCCCTGCTCATCTGCGTGAACGTGCATTAGGCATGCTGCAGGGAGGCATGAGGACTGCTGATGTGGCTAGGGCAATAAATTGCCATGTCCACACTGTGAGACGCCTAAGACAGCGCTACAGGGAGACAGGAAGGACAGCTGATCATCCTCGCAGTGGAAGACCACGTTTAACAACACCTGCACAGGATCGGTACATCCGAATATCACACCTGCGT
>JANRMT010062808.1:59541936-59597404 GCA_026402145.1 Polypterus bichir lapradei | reverse complement strand
GTTTATGTCTTATGGTGTTGACTCTTTTAGTGTTCATACAAATATTTGCACATTAAGTCTACTGAAAGTAAAAACAGTTGAAAGTCAGGGGACGTTTCTTTTTTTGCTGAGTATATATATACAGGGTGGGCCATTTATATGGATACACCTTAATAAAATTGGAATGGTTGGTGATATTAACTTCCTGTTTGTGGCACCTTAGTATATGTGAGGGGGGGAAACTTTTCAAGATGGGTGGTGACCATGGTGGCCATTTTGAAGTCGGCCATTTTGGATCCAACTTTTGTTTTTTCAATAGGAAGAGGGTCATGTGACACATCAAACTTATTAGGAATTTCACAAGAAAAACAATGGTGTGCTTGGTTTTAACGTAACTTTATTCTTTCATGAGTTATTTACAAGTTTCTGACCACTTATAAAATGTGTTCAATGTGCTGCCCATTGTGTTTGTGTTTGTGGACTCAGAATGAGAGACACTCCAAAATATAGGCAGGAGCGAGATTAACAGCCTTATATATGATCAACAGTATTTTAAAATTGATCCTAAGAGATAACAGCAACCAATGTAATGAAGCTAAAAACAGGTGAAATATACTCAGTATTTCTTTTCTTGGTTAAGATTCTTGCTGTGACATTTTGAACTTGCTAAAACTGATTTATTTCTTTCTTTTGTAATCCTGGCAGAGGTTCATTGTAGTAGTCTATTCAACTAAAACAAAACCACAAATTCTTTTTTCAGCATCCTGACATGTCAGTAGAGATCTCACTTTGGCAATACTTCTTAAATGAAAGAAAGCAGATTAGAATTTTAATACTGAATCTTTTAGAATACTGAGGTTCTTTGCTTCTGACTTGAAATTGTTAGCCCGAGTGATCTTGCTAATTTCTAAAGTCCACACTTTTCTTGTTGTTCATTTATTGTTTTTCTCATTAAAGGAAATTCTGTCTGTCTATCTAGTCTTGCTGTGGCTCTGGGTGTTAGTTGCTTTGGTATGGAGAGGTTGTGTTTCTGTATTGGCATACTGTAACTATGAATACACAGTAGCCGTGTTTCAATTTTGTCTTTTTTATTGCTTTTTCCTTATTTTTCTAGTTGTTTCTCTTACTATTTAGCTATTTCAAGACTAGAGTCACTATGTTCAAGTTTAAATAATGTGTGTGTTTTTTTTTTCTTTTACTGTAGAGCCCAGAATGTCTTCATCTCAGAGGATGCAGTCAGGCCTTTTCCCACATGGATTTGAGAACCTTATCAGGAGAAAATGTATCAAGCTGACTGCACATTCTTTATTTTCAGTAGAGCAATGCATTACTGAAATAGAAAAAAGTAATTGGATGTAAAAACATTATTTCTGCTTTATGGATGAATAGTTGTTGTGTTTCTAGGTGAGAAGGCTAAGTTCATCGACTGGTTCTGAAAGACCTAATTATTAATGGATAGATAGCTGGATAGGTAGAACTTTATTTTTCCCCAGGGGAAATATACAGAAGCTCTTTAAATAAATAAATACATAAATAGATAAATAAGTAAATAAATATACACACACAGTTTGGCCTGAACACACTGGAATGACTGTAAAGAAAGAAAGAAAAGTTCATATTTGGCTGTCACAGTCTCAGTGAGGCATTATATAGACATATTGTTGTTGGTATAAGTGTTCCTTAACACACTTCTGCTGAATAATTTGCTGGCTGAAAGTCCTCAGTGTTAGTGTATCAGAGGGAAGGCATTCAGTTTTGTTTTAATTCTCTCCTTTGCTACTACCTCCAGGAGGTCCAGAGTGTGCACCATAACTGAGCTTGCCCTTTTAATTAGCTTGTTGATTCAGTGGGCCTCTCTTGAAGTGATGATACCAGCCCATCACACCACACCACAGCGTAGAAAACCACACTGGACATCACAGAGTTATAGAAGATGTGAAGAATGTCACTTCCCTTAAGAAAACAGAACCTTCACTGCCCTTTCTTATATAGTCCCTCTGTGTTCTGAGACAAGTTCAACCAGTCATTAATGCATACCCCCAAGCATTTGAAGGAGTAGACCACTTCTATATCTACTCCTTGAGTAGTGACCGGACATGGAGGCTCCTTGGTGTGGTGAAAAACTCCTGCAAAGAGAGTTATATTATTATATATTATTCATTCTTTTTTAAAGAATGAATTGCTATCAAAAAATTTAAGAGGTATAGTGAAATGGATATAACTATGATCCCATTGGCATGTAAACAGCCAGAATTAAAACATGTACTTTAATTTAGGAGGCAGGTTTTTATGCTACACAATCGAAGAAACAGTGAATCAGTTGTAGCAGTAAAACTGAAAGTAGATAGATGTAATTATATTATTATACTTTTTTGTTTATCTTCATAGTCCATGAAGTGCTTTAAATGTGGCCTATTTGGGGCATAAGACAGCTGGTTGTAAATCAAGTAATAAGCTATGGTAGTTATCCCATGGGACGTAAAATAAATATAGTTGATTGTTTAGATATAGATGAATCTGAGAATTTGATGCTGCTGATCAGCAAATTGGTATTCATAAAAAGCCTGCAAGCACTCTTAATTCTTCTCCAGGAAAAACTGTAGAACAGACCTTGGGTTGGAGCTCCACAATTGAAGGTTTTGAAAAGTAGAAGCCTGGGACAAATATGTCTGAGGTGGGTGTACTTGATGAGGCTGATTTGAAACCCACTAGTCTGATTACAAGTCAGGCCAGACAGAAGGGCCTAGCGGAGGCTGTGGCCACACAACCTTTCAAGGAAACTATACCAACTGAGATGGATAAAATTCAAAATTTTAATTTTAACAGTGTGTATGAAAATTCTAAGGTGGATGAGCTTAGTAAGGCCGTTGCTGAGTCCACAATCCATAATGAAATTGATCCCCCTGTTTTAAATAATAATCCAGTGTTACAGACTGAACCTGGCAATACTTCAGGAAAAAAGAAAGTTAAAGTCTGGAGTAGTGTAAATGCATTTTGACAAAGAAAGGATGAACGCTTCTCCCACAAAGAAGGAGGAAAAAAACAGATGTAGGAAAAGGGGCCAAAACACATAACAAAACAAGTCAGACAGAAAATAATTACATTTAAATAATCATTTTATAATATTTATATGTAATAAGCAATAGAGATGAGACAATCTGCCTGGCTCATGAGGAGGATTGGTATGGTAATGGCAGTGACACCTCAATAATGAGTGACAGTTCAACCAGCATTCTTGTTAAAAAAAAAGTATAGTATACTGTAGGAACTTTTAGGATTTTATTGAAGTCAAAAGAGGCATCAGTTTTTGTAAAACTTTTCCAAACCTGGAGTTCTTTCCATTTTTGCCCAGCATGAAAGTATATATCATATGTTTAAATATTCCCCCTCATATTAAATGTTGGACGGTTTTATTTAAACGTACCACACCTTGGTGCATGTCTGAGCCACATCTTATGAAAGCTGTTAGGCGTTGACTTGAATGCATGTCCAAAAGAACTGGCCAGACTGTACATTTGCAAGGATATGCTGACTATCTCATTAAGTATAAGGAAACACTATCAAATGCCAGATAAGATTATTATTCTACTATTATTTATACTGGTCAAAGAAATTCCTTTTTTTCCAACAGGTTGTAAACTTCTACAGTTTCATTGTCATTTTTCCTTTTTCTGCCATATCAAAGGTTTGTTGTTCATTTGTTTTTTTTTAATTTTGGGTGTGTGCTGCCTAAAATCCCAACAGCACCCTCCTTGTGGTACATCCCGGTAACAATGTGAAAGTGGTCAATACAGCTCTGGTATTAACTTCAAACATGGGACAAGAAAGAATGCAATTGGAGAAAAACTAAAACTAAACTAAAACATTATTAAAACTAAACCGTCCTTCACCTGTAGTACATAATGACTTGTCATCATTCCACCTTCCTTTCATTGGTTCAGGGTTTTCTTTTAGTCACTGCATTTGGGATAAAGAACTTCCTTGAAGTTGTTGGAGAGATTTTTTGACTCTTCAAGATTTAGTGTTCAGTCAGCCTACTCTGCTTGGATTACTTTATCTTTTCTAATGTTTTGGCTGTTCGTCTGAAGACCGTTATGACTATTTGGTGTTGATTGTATCCCTAAGTAATTAATTTTTGATAACAATATCATTGTGTCGGATCTGGCCACTGCCTGTCGATTATTGGTTTGTAAACTGGTCTCATTTCCTTAAATCGGGAGAAGGCATTTGACTGAGTAGATGATGAGTATTTATTTAAAGTTTCAGATTTGGTCATGTTTTCCTAAGATACATTAAATTAATGTATATCAATGTGTTCTGTGTAATACAATCAGTGTAAATTTGGCAGCTTCTTTTTCTGTTACAAGGACAGTTCCTCAGAGGTATGCACTGTCTGGTATGATGTAGTCATTGTCCATTGAGCCTCTGCTTCACAGTCTTTGAAAATTACTCCATTGCCTGACCTTGCCTGCGTGTTCTACCTCTTCCTTTTAAAGTGGTGGCATGTGCTGCTGATGTTTCAGTTATCACTAGACCTAATAATGTTGTCATGCTATAAAACTGTGTACAGGTTTTTCAAAGGGCTTCATCTACCAGGGTTAACTGGTCCAAAAGCAGAACCTTTCTGATGGGTAACTAGGATTGTCCTCCTCCAAACCTCCCTAGTGAATTAACATTGAATTTAAATGTGCTTAAACATCTGTAAATTTACATTGGGAAGTTTGTAACTACAGCAGATAACTGGGTGGGTTTAATTGATAAATTTTAAAGGGAGACAGAAGAATTGGAAATGTGTGGTAATAAAACTTTCTTTTCAGGGTAAAGTGTTGTTTATTAATAATTTCATCTCTTCAGTACTTCAGTTTGTTTATTAACAGAATCTCAGAAGATACTGTTTTTGGTTATGAAATTTGTATTGACATTTAAATATCAAATGCAGAAATAGTCAAACAATGCAACATTTGAGAAAAATGTAAACACCACCCACCTTCCAATCAACAAACCAAAATCAACCTAGTCCTATAAAAAAATAAATCGGGTAGATTTTTTTTTAATTACCTGAGCTACCCAGATAGAGGGACACCACTTAACAATACAAACACAGGCATAAATGAGAATGATGCAACCTCTAGACTGCAAAACTACATTAAAGATTATGGAACGAATCCCAGATTCAAATGTAGAGATCAATATAGATCTGCATGAAACCAGAAATAACGTTTATTTATTGTTATTTCAGTTGCTTATTTGACCAAGCAGGTGTCTCAGATGCTCTGCAAAATCATTGCAAACTTCACCAGCATAGGTTTTATGAATTTATTTAATGATAAAACAGATACTGTATATAGATTTAATTTTGCACACTTTGTAATTCTGTATCAAAATCTATCCTTGTGCACATTGCCTTAGTGATGTTAATTTGTTAAAAGGAGTTCATAAATTGTATATTATCTCCTTATACTAATTAATGTAAGTAGATATATCTACTGTATCTACTTATCGCTCAGACCCAATCCAAATAAATAAAGCTTATCACTTTTTTGGCAGCACTAACATTATCAAATGATCTTCATGATGTGCTAAAAAAGTTGATTGTCAGGGATTTATTGAAAAAGAAATCAGAGTTAGACTCACTTATGCTTAATAATTACTAACTAATATGAAATTACCATTCCTTTCTATAGTACTTAAAAAGCAGACTCACTGCACCAGCATCACCTTCCTCATTTCAAAGTTTCAGTCTTGTTTTGAGCTTGAGTGAACCACTCTATTTATTCTGACATTCTAAAAATAACATAACAATATAGAACATATAAAATTTGTCAGACATGAGGACGCCATTCAGTCCATCAAACACATTTGTTTAACTAAGCTGTCCCAATATCTGATGTAGATTCTTCTTAATGGTTGCCGAGGTTTCTGATTCAACTGCCTATCTTGGTAGTTTGCTTCAGATTCTTATAACTTTTTGCATCCAGAAGTGCTTCCTGGCTTCAGTCATAAATACACTTCCCCTTAGTTTATATTGATGTCCATGAGTGTGTGATTGACCCTGAATTTGAAATAATTCTGCTGAACCTACCTTGTCAATGACTTTGAGAATTTTGAAGACTGGGATTGAGTCCCTGCAATAGTCTCTTCTGTTTGAGACTAAACAGGTTTAATTTCCTGGGATGCACCTGGTTGCTCTCTTCTGCACAGCTTCAAGTGCTGTGATGTGGTGACCAGAACCACTTGGCTCTGATGCATTCTCAGTCACTGTCTTTATGTGGTTTATTCATGCTCATGAAAATATTGCAAAACACAGAGCTCCACTCTAATTACATCTTTTTTTTTTGAAGCAAATTACATATCTATATGTTACTTTAATTTATGTAGTTAAACAATAACTCCAGGGCATGCACAACAAGAAGTTCTTGATAAACACCAACTGATTGTCATTGAATAAATAAGAAACTGGCAGAAATGATACAGGCAGCAACAAGTCCTGTTCACTTTTAACACAGTAGGCCTAAACATTAGTTTTAGTTTAGGCATTATCTTTAACACCAGTCTATATCTGACCACACGTTACAGCAATTTCAAAAGCCTGCCTTTTCCACTTAAAAAATATATGAAAATTAAAATGTTTTCTTTGATTGCAGGATACAGAGAAGAGAATTCAGTTACTCATTTCTAGTAGAACTGACTGCTTCAGTGCATTATTTATAGGCAGCTGAAATTCTGTTTTTTTAAGCTTTCAGTTGATTCAGAATGCTGCTGCAAGGATCACGACTATAACTTACAGGTGCGAGTGCATCATCCTTTTCTTAAATCTTTAAATTGGCTTTCAGTTCAGTTAAGTTTGCATGTGATTTTCTCTTGTTAGAGCTGCTGTTGAAGTTGATTCAAATTATTCTCTTACAGTGATAAGGACAAGTACATGAACCCTTTGGAACTGCATGGTTTTCTGCATTAATTGTTCCAAAAATCCAAAATCTAAACTTCAGTTAAATCACAAGTATAGACAAGTACAATATGCGTACGCAAAAACACACATAAACTATCTTATGTCTATATTGAGCACACCCATCAAACTATCACAGTGTTCTGCGGAAAAAGTTACTGTATAATAACAATTTGAACCTGCTTTTCTGCGGATCAGTCCTGCATATTGCTGAGGACAAATTTTGGATCATTCTTCATTACAGACATTCTTTAGTTCAGCCAATATTTTTACAATGTCTGGTGTGAACAGCATCTTCGTTTGGTTATGGCCTGGGCTCTGATTGAACCACTTTTGAAGCCATTCTGTCAAAGATTACTTCAATGTTTAGTGTCATCATCCAGCTTCTACTGAACTTCAACCATCCTGACATTACTTTCATAAACTGCTGTCTAAGATAAAGAAAACAAAGCAGCCACAGATCATGATGCTTCTTCACTGTTGTGATGATGTTTTCATGTTGGTATGCAATTTTTTTTTACACCATACATACTGCTGCCTATGCTCTTTAACAATACAACTAGTTTCATCAGTCCACAGACATTTTCCTAATGGCATTATGGAGTGTCAAGATGATATTTGGCAAACTGCAAGCATGTAGCACTGTATTTTATGGAGAGTGGTGGCTTTCTGCTTGGCGTCCTGTCATGAAAACTATACCTATTCAATGTTTTATGTATGGTACACCCATGAATAGAGATGTGAACCTATTCCAGTGATTCCTTCAAGCCTTCAGTTGTTACTCCAGGGTTCTTTTTTACCTCACTGAGCACTGAGCTTGCACCAACTTCTAGTGAGAGCAGTCTGGGTAGTATATTGTTTCCATTTCTACACAGCTCGCCTAACTGTGGACTGAGTAAAATCTAAACTCTTTGAAATGACTTTGGAACCCTCTTCACCTTTATGCAAATCAACTGTTCTTGATCATAGATATTCTGAGATTTTTTTTTCTGTGGCATGTTTCACATCAGTAGCAAACTCCTGTTGTTTGAGTCTTTTTTTATAGGTCAAACAGAAGAGAATTTGGATACTCATTTCAAGTAGAATTGACTGCTTCATTGCATTATATACAGTCATCTGAAATTCAGTCTTTAACTTTCAGTTAAACCACACCTATAATCTTGTTTCATTGATTGGTCTCCGGGTTTGTTCAAGGTTCACATACTTTTTCCCACCTACAGCTATACATTTTTAAATGATTTAATCAATATGTAAAAGGGGAATAAAGTAATGTGTGCATTATCACTTAATACTGCTTGTGTTTGTTCATTATTGTAACTTAGACAAAGATCAGACAAGTTTATACATAACTGCAGCTATTTCCAAAGGGTTCACATAATTCTTCTTACAACTGTAGGAAAATGGCGTATGGATGTGAGAAAAATAATTAATAACTTTTAGTCAATCAGTTAATCAATGTTCAGTTTTGCCTTTGGCAAGGCCAGTATTTCATTAAATATTTAGCTAAGTCACCCACTTTACTTTTCCTTATCTTTCTGTGTAGGACAGAGTCTTCAGCCATTAGACTTATGTCAAGGTAACTTAAACAACTGGTTTTAAGAAGAAGAATAATACCATTTATTGAGGAATAATAATAATAATGTTTTATTTTGTGTAGCACCTTTCATACACTCAAGGACACTTTACAATTCAATAAACACATTAATAAGACAATAGAAATTACATACAAGAAAACGAATAATACTCATTAAAGAGATGTGTTTTTAACAGGAGTTTGAAATGAATAATAGATTTTTCCTCATGAAGGCTGAGAGGAAAAGCATTTCAAATTTTAGGGGCTATCACACTGAAAGCTTTGCCACTCATAGTTACTAACCTCTGTTTAGGTACATTGAATAAGTTAGCATCCGATGATTGTAATGCACGGGCAGAAGTGTAAGGAAACAGCAGCTCAGACAGATAATTAAGGGGCTAAACCATAAAGGGCTTTAAAGGTGAGAAGAAAAATTTTATTTTTGATTCTTGAAAAGACTGGTAACCAATGCAAATCATAAAGGACAGGAGTGATGTGAGCAGATTTTTTAGTGTGTGTAAGTAGACGAGCAGCAGAATTCTGAACATACTGTAATCTATTGATATATTTAGTATGGAAGGCATAAAACAATGCATTGCAATAGTCCAGACGGGTAGTATTGAAAATCATGAATCAGTGTTTCAGTATCCTTCACACCGAGGAAAGAATGCAGATGAGCATTGTTGCTAAACTAAAGGAATGCTGCATATATATTGACATACAATGCAGGAGGCAAGATGGACGAGACAGACAAACATGTAACACAGAAGAGGCCATTTACTGGCTATTTAATGTTCTAATTCATGTTGGAACAGGTAAACAGTTTTAAAGGGTGATTTCCAAAGTTGTGTGGAGATGCATGTTGTTGCTCTAGGTTCAAGTGGAGAACTCTTCTGAAGTTGGAGTGCAGTCTAGGTTTTTGTTACATGGCCCTTTCTCAGTTATGTAGTTTGATGCTGCCTTTCTCACCCCACTGTTAGGCTCTTTACTGTGCCCTCTGCAACTTCATAGGGGAAAAGTATTATTATTTCTGGCACAAGAGTGCTGAAGTTCTCTTCCTGAAGTAATGTTGCTTTTTAATGTTCTCAGGCTGGGCTCAGTCATTAGCATAGAGATTGCCTTGGAAGAGTAGATCTTAGAGGTACTTCAGAGCATCCAGCTCCAAGGCTCAGTAGAGAGTAGCTGCCAGGCCAAATAATGTTTCTGGACTTTTCTTTCATAGACAACAAATAGCTTCTCATTCCAAAGAGTGGCTCATTAGATTTTAGCTCACAAGGTAAACAGAATATCAGCCAAAAAGAGATTGGCTCTTCAGCTCCTCAAACAGAATAGCTTGACGGTTTTCAGCTAACCCAAAGAGTAACAGATCAACAGCTTTCAGCAATAAACAGAAGAGAGAGCGGTTCAAAGTCAACTCCAGTTACAGAACCAGTGCCTGGTTATAGACAAATTATTTTGTTCATCACAGACACAGTTCACTTTTTATTCATAGGTCTGTCTGGGCAACTTTTGTCTGAAAGAGTCTCTGCGGTGTCAGCTCCTCTCTGATTTCCTCCTTTGTTATCACAAGAAGTACAGGGCTAATCAAAATGTGGTATGATCTGCAGTTCAGCCATGCACTTGGGAATGCCATGTGTACAGATGAATTTCTGCATCCTGTTAAATCTGCTGTCTTAATAGGCTGTGTGTGCTACTAAAATTCTAGTAGAATGGGCGATGCTCACTTTGTCTTGCACCACTGTATATCGCTTTTTAATTAACTGTAGCAATTCTCTTTAATTTGCCATTACGCAGCAGCACCAGTTATGATGGATCAATTTTCAAATATCTTTTTTTCTGAATGAAGTTGTTGTGTTTTCCTTCAGAATGATCTTTTCCAGAAAGCCACTGATTTAACACAGTTGAAATTCTTCGGTTGAGATAATTGTGTATTAGATTTCAAGGAAAAGAAGAAAACAAAATGAAGCAAAGGAGAACATCTGCACATATTATAAATTTGAAAAACAACCCAAACTGGCACCTTCCAACATACCACAACCCACCACAGAGCTATACCATGGTAGTGGTTTTGCACAACAAATATTGATTACATTTGATTAGATTATTCTGTCTGCAATTATTTATTCATGCACATTCCTAAGTGGTTTTATCAGATAACATTCCTTCTGGCATGCAGGCGGTTTTTCTAGTCCTGTGGTCCGTATTTTTACACCAGTATGTGAAGCTAGCCGCAGTTAGGTAGGTCAGCTCAGTCAAATGACATGCCCATTACACACTGCTTTCACTTATTGTGAAGTATTCTTAGTACTGTAAGCTACAGTCCAGACTTCTGTGAGCACAAGACATGCTGTAGAATAATAGGAGTCTTTGTATCCCTTGCAAGTGCAGTGCGTGTTGTATATCATGTTACATTTGATTATTACAGGCACTTCAATGTACTACTACCAGTTTAAAGGAAAATAGCAAATTCTTCACATGATTGTCATCACATTTCTTTAAGTAAGAGTATGCTTTTAATGGAAATAAGCGAGCTGTTATGCTCTTAATATTAAATGGCAGAAGTACATCCATACTAGAGAATGAATGTTACATATAAACCCTTTCGGCCCTGGATATTCTTATTTTATAGGAAAAAGTATTTTGTGAGATATTCTACCTTTGGGTGTCTAGGAAGCTCAAAAATGAAAAAAACAAAAAAAAAATCACTATTATTATACAATAGCTGCCAAATACTTCTTGAAAGTGGTGCTACTTAGTATGTGGTGTGCACAATCCAGAAGCACCCATTTTCACTTCCGTGTTTCACAGACTGTATGCCAGTCCCTACAGTCTACACTAATAGTAGCACGCCCGGTTCCAATGGCTGCAAACGTTACTTGTGCTTTACAAATACGGCCGCATATTTATGTACTAGTAATAGGATGTCCGGGCCGAATTGGTTAAAGGAAACCTGTTAAATTCAGCAGAGGCTATAGAGTACTCTTAAAGGATTAAGCTTAAACAATAATTAGATTGATTACACTTTCGTACATGAAAAATCTGTATTGTTCTGGGTGGTAGTGTGGAGTAGTGGTTAGCACTTCGTCAATACAGCTCCGGAGGCCTTGGCTCAGATCTCAGCCCATTCTCTGTCTGTGTGAAGTTTTTATGTTCTCATTTTGTTCAGATTTGTTTTTTTATTTCTAGTTTTTTTTATTTTTTTCCCCTCTGTGTGCTCTGTTTTCCTCTCTTTTCTCCTTGAGAAAACAGAGTATTGCAATGGTGTTAAGTGTTTTTGGATGTATTAGTGACTGACACCACATCCATACTGTGGTAATGGCTTTTATCATTACTAAGGAGATAGTGCTCAATCCCCTGAAAATGGTACAAAGATTGCATTAAAATACTCCTCTTTATTTAATGTTCAGCTTTGTTTATCCTGCTTCTAGCGCAATTTCTAACATGGTTCTACTAGCAATCACACTTTAAACTTACTTATCTACAATACAAAAGAGTTTAAATACTGCAATGACAAACTTGTTTTTGATTTGTCTTTAAAGAGCATATTATCTCACTTTTTATAAAGGTTCATTTTTCAAAAAATGTTTTAAATTACAAGAGCTTTTAAAACTCTTTTCCACAGCCCTTGCAATTTGTCTTCCTTGTTTTCTGCACTGTTTAAATGTTAAAGGTCTACAAAATGTAGCAGCTGAAGTAGCTAACACATAAGCCGCAAATTAAAAATTATAGCTCTCCTCACTAAGCTGAATGCACATTATTTTCTAGTGCAATAATAATTTCATTAGCTTTCATTCCCAAGCAGGGCTTTCCCTCTTGTGGTAACTCGAGATGCTGGATTGTGTAGAGAATTAAAAAGCTTGCATGCATCAAAAAAGGAGTGAAGTCAAGAATATATTTAACATTCTGAAAGAAACACTTTGCGGTAACTTATTGGATATCCTTTCTACAAGTTTGTAATAGAAGAATTAAAAATTGTAAGTGAAAATCAGAAAACCAGTTCTTCAAAGCGAAAGCTGAGTTTTTTTGCCATTTATGAAACGTCAAGCACAGTTAAACAATGTTCTACACATACTAAGGGTAATTTACAAAGGACAGTCAAAAGCTTATAAATGTCAAGAGACATCAGATGCTGGCTTTTCCCATGTCTAAACATTTCCACACAGAGAAGTAACAAATGGATGTTGACCCGGAGAATTGCACCCTCTATTTTTCGAAGCAAGTCCTGCACATTATACCTCTTCTTCTAAGTTGGAATAATCAAAGCTTGTTTAGAAAGTAGATGAATTCTGTGGTCTTCCCAAAAGGAAAAATTTCACCCTAAAGTTATTATTTTGAAACTTTTTGATTATTAAATAGTCTACTTAAACATAATATGCAGTTTGTCTATCACAGAATCAGCCCTTGTTCTAATAAAGTAATGTTTGATTTTAAAAAACAAAGAAAAAATAGGACAAAATATTAAAAGCTAAACCAATTTACCTGGAGAGCAAGATTTCTTAGAATAAGATGACCCTGCACCTAATTCAAAGTTGTGCAAACATGTGTCAGTTGAAGTTTAATCTAAAACATAGCAAAGTTTTACAGATAGGACATAAAAATATATTGCATGTAATTACTCAATGGCCATCTAAATCTTGAAAGTACACCTTAATGAAGTGACTTAGGAGTCGTAGTGAACTGGTCACAGTCCACAACCAGACAGTGCAGAGAAGTGATTAATAAGATTAATGGGATGTTGGGTTACATAGTGCATGGTGTTGAGTACAAATCAATGGAGATTATGCTTAAGGTGTACGGTACAGTGCTTTGTGAAACCTCATCCATAAAAGGCTTACTAGTGATACAGAAAGCCCAGAAATAAGGTACTAGATTGATTCTAGGACTGCAAAGTATGAGATATGAGGAAACATTGAAGGAGATGAATCTTTTCAGTGTAAGGTAATTGGAGGAGACATGATATTAACATGCTTGAAATTGTGTAGGGAATTTATATGGAAGATGCAAGCTGTTACTGTAAAATTCTTCGTTAAGTGAAAATTTCTGAATGAGGTTACATAGTATTTCTTCACACAGACAGAAATATACTGTGTGTGTGTATGTGTGTGTGTGTGTATATATATAATTGTGGAGTATGGCCAGGGTCCTTGCCGGGCTGAGATGCCTCCACGCTGGGAGCACCAGGGGAGCAAGTGTGGCCACAACATTACTTCCCCTGGAACGATACATGACAGCCCCCCTGGGCTGCAGCAGTGCCTCAGACTCCCACAGGGCTTCATGGGAGTTGGAGTTTGGTACAGCCCTGTTGAGATCTGCGGGCGCTGCCAGGGGGTGCTACAATTACTGCTGAGCCCTGGAGAGCAGCTCTTCTGCTATACCCGGAAGTGCTACCGGAAACACATCATCAGACACCTGAAGCACTTTTGGGTGCCCTGTATAAGGAACTAGCAGCCACTACTCAGAGAGCCACAGTTGGGATGAGAAAGACAAAGCTTGTCGGAGGGAGAGTGAAGGAGAAAGAGAGAGAGATAAAGAAGAAGAAAAGAAAAGGAGAAAAAGTAAAGCGTGTTGGAACTGTGTAAACAGAATTTTAAAATCACGTGTGCTTTGGTACTTGTGTCCTTAGGGTATGTCTGTGATCCGGGCTTAAATGTTCACTATATATACAGTACAGGCCAAAAGTTTGGACACACCTCCTCATTCAATGTGTTTTCTTTATTTTCATGACTGAAGGCATCAAAACTATGAATGAACACATGTGGAGTTATGTACTTAACAAAAAAAGGTGAAATAACTGAAAACATGTTTTATATTCTAGTTTCTTCAAAATAGCCACCCTTTGCTCTGATTACTGCTTTGCACACTCTTGGCATTCTCTCGATGAGCTTCAACAGGTAGTCACCTGAAATGGTTTTCACTTCACAGGTGTGCCTTATCAGGGTTATTTAGTGGAATTTCTTGCTTTATCAATGGGGTTGGGACCAGCAGTTGTGTTGTGCAGAAGTCAGGTTAGTTGGACGATCATTTATTTTTCAACAGGACAATGACCCCAAACACACCTCCAGGATGTGTAAGGGCTATTTGACCAAGAAGGAGAGTGATGGAGTGCTGTAAATGGTCATGACAATAAAGAAAACACATTGAATGAGGAGGTGTGTCCAAACTTTTGGCCTGTACTGTATGTATGTGTATATATATATATATATATAGTGACAGATAGGGGGCGCTCTCGCTCCCTTGAACCCCTGTCCACGACTCCAGACACCAGGTAAAAGTTCAAACTTTGACTTTATTCAATTGCCACAATGCACAAAGCACCCTCTCCTCCACTATACTCATTCAATACAATAATAATCACAATAAACAATCCTCCACTCCCAAACGTGTTGCCACCCTTCCACCCAGCTCAGCTCGCCGTCTGGGAGCTCCCACAGTCCTTTTATATATCCTGACCCGGAAGTGTTCCCAATCCCCAGTCCCCAGTCCATGTGATCCTGTATCACTTCTGGGTCAGGTAAAATGTTCTTTTTTTCACCCCGGAAGCACGTCATTCCCCTTGTCCATGTGTGCTTCCGGGGCGTAGGGAAAATACCACAGTATTCCCCTCCCAGCGACGAATTATAATTCGGAGCGGCCTGCCCCGAGAGGGAAGTCTTTCTCCAAGAGGACGTTCCGGTTGAGCCTTGACTGATCCTTTTATCTTGGTCCCTGGAGAACCTAGGGGGAATATTAGTCCAACTTGACAGCTTGTCCCCCTCTCTCCAAGGACAATTTCGCCAAATGTGGCCCAACCTTCAGCATCCGTAGCACTGTCTCCGTCCTCCTGGTACTGTCCCCCTGTGGAATTGAAAGCAATTGGGAAACGTTAGGGCCGCCCCTTCTTTTGCTGGGAAAGAAGCCCCCGCCGCCTCTAACGGTGCTCTTTCTTCTTTTTCTTTCTTGTCAGGAGACCCTCGTTTTATTTTCGGGATCTCCTGTTTCATCTGGGGCTTATCCTCAGTCTTAGTCTCTCTATGAGATAAAGAGAGACTCTTTACTGTCTGCACCCCTTTAGTTTTATAAATGACCAGTGGCGGCATCTTTAGGACCACCTCGCTCCGGGAGCCAGCACTATCCAGCTGCCCCAGCTCGATCGATCCTTCCTCCGACCGGTCTGTCATCGTACCGAACTCACTTGTAGGGTACGCCGTGTATTGGCACTCACTACTTATTAAACGTGGGCCCGGATCACACCGCGTCCCTCTATTATGTACAATACGGGTCTCGCTTACCTGTATCGCCGCATTATTCATTACGGGAGGCTCCCCACCAAATCGCCGCACGTAGGCCCTCACCTTCTCCAACGGCTCTCTGGCTGCAGCTCCCAACTCCTCAATAATTTTCTCAACGGTCTTCAGGACCTGTAAGAAACTACTTACGGGCTCGATTAGCCTTTCGAGTTCCCGTAAATTAATAAGATTATTTACTTCGGCCGGCAGAAGACTCACTTCCCTGTTCTTCTTACCTGCCAACCGGGAGCCAATGAGCACGTCCGCTTCTGGCATGTGCTCAGGAGTGTCTCGCGGAGGCTTCTGGGATTTGGAGTTCTCCGAGGCCGAGGATCGGATCGCTTCTTTCAGTGGATTGCGGTCTGTCTTTTTTAATTTATCGACATCCCGAACAGCCATTTCCCGACCCTCCTTACCTTTTCGCGGGGTGAGCGGTGCTTTGCTCGCCTCCCCCTTCCCCTTCGGAATGTCCAAGTCCTTTTCTTCGGGCTCGAAGGCGCAAACAGCGGGACGCGGACCTTCTCTTTCCCAGAAAGCACCGGGTTTGCTGCCGTGTTCCTCGTTGGCTGCCGTCATGCGGAAGTCGTCTCCCAGGTGCTCTGGCTTCGACAGGAGCATGCTGTCGTCCTCGGGGCAGTTTCCTTTCTCCCTCAGAGCTTCCAGGTGGTCATCTCCGAGGTACATGCAAAGTGAGTTATAACAAACGAGTTGTCGATGACGTTCCCGGCACGTACCTCAGAGTGATCGTTGCTTCCTGGAGGCTTCTCCGGACTTGTAAGGCAGCTCCGTGACTCCTCCCGCTGGCATTGTTGCTCTGCTTGCCCTTCCTCTTCCCCATTTTGGACTTGGGTTTTTTGGGTTCTGGCGATGCTGTGGTGATTCCTGATGCCGTTGTCTTCTCGGGGTTCTCTGCCCACAGAAATTTTACATACAGGTCCTCCGCTATAGACGCTGGAGTATCCTGCCGACTACGCCACTGTGACAGATAGGGGGTGTTCTCGCTCCATTAAACCCCTGTCCATGACTCCAGACACCAGGTAAAAGTCCAAACTTTGACTTTATTCAATTGCCACAGTGCGCAAAGCACCCTCTCCACCACTATACTCATCCAATACAATAATAATCACAATAAACAATCCTCCACTCCCAGACACGTTACCACCCTTCCACCCAGCTCAGCTCGCCATCTGGGAGTTCCCACAGTCCTTTTATATATCCTGACCCGGAAGTGTTCCCAATCCCCAGTCCATGTGATCCTGTATTACTTCCGGGTCAGGTAAAATGTTCTTTTTTTCACCCCGGAAGCACGTCATTCCCCTTGTCCATGTATGCTTCCGGGGCGTAGGGAAAATACCCGTTGTTCCTCCCTGCAGCGTCTCCTAGTGGCCCCCACCTCACCCAGCAGGGCTGCGTATAAAAACTACAATGTCCATGATTCCCTGCTGGTCTTTGGGGGACCTCCATACTGCAGGGAGGGCTCCACCTGGTGGCTTGGGGTTATTGGCCTGGATAAACGGCTATTTTAAGGACATTAAAATGTCTGTTTTCTGAAAGGGGGCGTTGTAAATAGATTGACAATGTATGCTGAGCTGAATGGCCTATCCTTGTCAAATGTGTCTTATAAGATAAATAAAAAATGTATACAAAAAAGATTTTTAAATGACACAATTTTATTCAAAAATGCACTAAAAAGTAAAAAAAAAACATTTTTTTTCTTGTACTAAAACTTTGTTGGTCATGTGGGACACCCATAAAATAATTTATTTAAATTAAAATGCATAGATTCGTTAAAGTGAAATTTCTAACTAGCTTATCTATGGAAAGAAGATGACACAACATATAAAAGTTGATCAAAGTATGTAGGATAATGGTTATAATTGGAGAAATTTTCAAGTTGTAAGAGTTATTTTTTTTTGTAATCATTTAAGGATGCATTTCTAATTGAACTGTACGTGAACTGAAATGTATGTAAGTGAATAACATTTACTGTAGATGTGACAACTGTTACTGCATCTTCAAGACCGAGAGCTTTACCATAGAGCTTTTGCTGATGGATAATGCAGTGTATATCAACTGGTTTCTGAAAGCTGTGGTCAGAGGTTCAAGGGAAACAGTAGACCGACACTGATCAGAAGAAAAATATAACAGTTTCTTTATTAATTCTTTGGTGAGTAGAGAGACTCTTGCAGGTCCTGTTAGCTAGTGTCACTGACAGTAACCAGCAAAAAGCCCAAATTGCGGGGGGGTGAGTTCCCCTTTTATAACAGATCTTCACAGTCAAGCTTAGCATGAGATAAGATTACATAATAGTTTGGGGGGGTTCAGTACTATGCCCAAGGGTGACAACATTTTGTTCAAAATAAGTAAAGCAGAAATGGAAGTACCTGTTTGCTGCTGATTAGACAAAACACGCAGACATTTCCTAACAGATCAACAGTCTTCTTTTAGAACAGACTAACAGTCAGCAGTTTTCTAAAAAAAGTTGCAAGTTACTTTTTTAGTTTACATGTATTTAACAGAGGCAGATAAAACAATGGCTTATTGATTATTAGTACATTAATACATACAATATTATAGCTTAATAACGATTATTCTTTCTCAAAGCCCATTGACATGACATGATTATTTATTCTCTCCATTAAGCCAGTTTTCTTTCCTACCATGTTCTTTGAGCCACTGGTTGTAATGTATTTTAAGTTCTCACTTTTCAAATCCAACTGCACACACATAGGAATAGTTATTCTCCAGTTTCATTGCCTTTCAGACTATGAAGGGTGGCTAAGCTCCTCTGTAATATTGAATGATTCATCTATGCCTCGTAAAAACACCAGCAATTTTGCAGTGTCTACTATGTCAGTACTCTCATCTAGTGCAATAGAATAATTAACGGATCGGCATGGTTTGCTTTTGAGCTGATGCAAGAGATCATCCGCCATTTCTTCCACTTGTCTGGCAATTGTTCTTGCTGATAAGCTCACTAACTGGAAGAAGCCCTGTTTGTCTGGGCACACCTCTTCTACAATGTCTTGCATACACTGCTCATTAGTCTTGCCTTTGGTGAAGGGCATACATGACACAGCTACAAGCCGTGATACTCGGTAGCTAGCACTGACTGAAGCAAAGTTTTTCCCTCCACCCTTCTCCCATGAATTCTGAAAACTTTGCCTCATGCTTCATCTCATAATGCTTTTTGATGCTATATTGTTTAACTACTGCAATAGTTTCTTGACAGAACAGACATATTACTTTTTCTTTCTAGGTTGAACAAAAGTATGCTTCTGACCATTTGTCTTGAAATTTCTGACTTTGCCAATTAATTTTACTTTTGTTTCTCATGATGGATATCTAGAATTGTGCACTAGGCCTATAGTATCAACTCAACTACTGCTTGCCGATCATCTGCGCCACCCCATCTTCCCGTCTCACCTTCTCCGCTGTGCTGTGCTGCTTTTCTGCTACTATAAGATAAGTATTGCGCGCTACTATGCTAAAATACTCTTGTGACAAACTCCTTCATATTAAACAGTTTGTCCAGAGCAAATGGTCAGACTGGAATGTCCTAAAAGACAATGGTATTGTGCGGCACCCGAAATATTTACATCGCGGGTCAGGTTGCTGCCACAGCCGGGCTGCGAATGAAAAGTTCACTGGCAGCATTTGCTCAGGAATATGCTGTCCTACTCATGGCTTTGGAAATAGGACTATCAGTGTGCCAAATCTGCAATATATTAAAATAAACTCTGGTCATGAATTTGTGCTCAATGAACCCACATCGGCTAATATTGCATTGTTTAACTCAAGATCTCTTAATGGCAAAGCACTGGTTCTATCAGAATTCATTACAGACTCAAACCTTGACTTGCTATGCTTAACAGAAACTTGGCAAAAACCAAATGATTTTACATCTGTCACGGAGCTGATCCCACCCAGATACATTCACTTCACGGAGCCTCACAACTCAAGACAAGGCGGAGGAGTCACAGTAATTGATACATCGAAGTTAAACATCAAAAGAGTCCCCATTGACAGTCCGTTGTCTTTTGAGTGTCTGGCTCTTAAGCTAATAACAAAATCCAGTCCTGTCTCACTTATTGTTGTCTATTGTCCCCGAAATACAATATGTCTTTTTTATCTGATCTGACTGAACTATTAACCCACTTAAGTTCACTTTCTCAGAGAGTCATTCTTCTTGGTGATTTCAACATCCATATTGACATTACTACATGTAAACTGAGAAATGAATTCATATCCTTGCTGTACTGTTTTGACTTGGTGAAGCATGTTGATTTTCCCACTCACTCTGGTGGTAATATACTGGACTTGATCTGCACATCTGAATTATCTGTCGGCAACACTTATAGCAGTGATTTGTGACCCTCTGACCATAAAGCAGTGGTTTTCACTGTCTCATTACCTCTCCCTCCTCTTACCTGTAAACATCAAATCTTTTTCCGAAACCTTAAAAATATCTGTCCCTCTGTTCTTGCTGGATCCATTTCTGTCTTCACCTATTCCATCAACACTAGATAGTCTTGTTGGCCACTATAACTCAGCCCTTCATTCAGCACTTGATAAAACAGCTCATATAAAACATAAGGAGGTTTCCTTTAAGCGTTCAGCTCCATGGTATAATTCAGAGCTACGATCTATGAAAGTAACTGGCCGACGCCTTGAGAGAATGTCACATAAGACTGGTCTCACTGTTCACATCCAAGCTTTCTCTGACCATCAAAGGGCCTACAGGGAAGTAACTAACTGCAGCCAAGAACACACATTATGGCAGAATAATAGAAAGTGTCCATGATAACCCAAGGGTTTTGTTGTCTGTAGTTAATAAATTACTTCAACCTGCATCTGGCCCAATTACCTCCTCTACTGAAGTCTGTGAAAGATTTCTCCACTTTTTCCACAATAAAATTAAAGATCTAAATAATTCAACTAACATATATCCATCATCCATTTACAGTATATCCTTATCTGTCTTCCCACTCCATCCAGCTCCTTTTCTAAACTTTCACCAGTCACATCGGCATTTGTTAATGACCTGCTTTGTAAGGTGAGGCAAACTACTTGTGTACTGGACCCCATCCCCACCACACTTCTTAAATCCTGCCTTCATGCCATAATCCCGACTGTTACAACAATAATCAATACATCCCTCGACACTGGGTTTGTGCCAACCACTTTTAAAATCACTTCTGTAACTCCCATGTTAAAAAAATCTGGTCTTGATGGTGACAATCTTAACAATTTTCGGCCTATTTCCCACTTACGTTTTCTGTCAAAAGTTCTTGAGCGTGTTGTAGCCTCCCAGCTCACCAATTACTTAACCTCTTAAAATTTGATGGAACCCTTTCAGTCTGATTTTGGGCACAGCATAACTGTGAAATTGCTTTTCTTCGGGTAACCAATGATTTGCTTATGGCAGCAGACTCCAGACAAACCAGCATATTAATTCTATTAGACCTAAGTGCAGCATTTGACACTGTCAGACATGACATTCTACTATCCAGGATGGAGAACATGTTGGGTATCTCTGGCACTGCCCTCCAGTGGTTCAAGTCCTATCTGACTGATAGACAAAGGTTTGTCAGTCTTGACAACAGCAGATCCAGCTCAGCGCCAGCTACACAAGGAGTTCCTCAGGGCTCTGTCCTTGGCCCACTTCTCTTCTGTATGTATATGCTTCCCCTTGGCCAAATTATTTGTAGCAATGGACTGGGTTATCATTTTTATGCAGATGACACTCAACTCTATTTCAATGTTAAAAGTTCTATTTCATCAGAGTTTTCTCAGCTCACAGCCCGCCTCAGTGAAATTAAAACCTGGATGGAGCAGAACTATTTAAAATTAAATTGCAAGAAAACTGAACTCCTGCAAATTGCACTAAAGTGCTATTTAAGAAAATTAGCTCCTTTTCAGTCACTCTTGACGGTGATCTCATCAGACCTTCTTCTGATGCAAGGAATCTTGGTGTCATTTTTGATTCCTCCCTTTCTTATTCTGCCCACATAAACCACTTTAAGATACTTTCTTACTTTCACCTCCGTAACATATCCCATGTTCGCTCCTTCCTCTCCTTTTCTAATGTTGAGAAACTTGTCCATGCTTTTATCACATCCCGCATCGATTATTGTAACTCGCTGCTGCCAGGTGCCCCTTCTAATCTTATATCACAGCTCCAGTTGATTCAAAACTCTGCTGCAAGAGTCCTTACAAGAACCAGCAACAGTGAGCACATTACACCCATCCTGCATTGCCTTCACTGGCTCCCTGTGTCTTACAGGATTAAATATAAAATTCTATTAATAACCTACAGAGCTTTAAATGGCCTTGCACTGGACTACATCAGTGACCTTCTAAATCACGATGCTCCTGTTCACATACTAAGGTCCTCTGATTCTGGTAATCTTGTTGTGCCTCACACTAACCTGCACTCTATGGGTGACAGGGTCTTCAGCTCCATAGCACCCAGACTTTGGAATGACATCCTGAAATTAATTAGATCAGCTGACTCCATTCATTCTTTTAAAAAACAACTTAAAACTCATCTATTTAGGAAGGCTTTTAACTTAACATTCTGCACTTTCTTTCAGTTTACCTCTCTGTCCAGGTGCTCAGGATAATTTGTGTGTCTGTTTTATCACAAATTAGGTTATTTGTTAGGTTTTTATTTTAGTATTGAATTTAGTATTTTACTCTGGTTTATTGTCCTTTATTCTATTTAATGCTTTGTTATCTGTTTCATTGTTCTATTCAGGAAAACATTTGTATCCAATGTTACATATACCCTGCTGTTTTTTTCTAAGACTCTATGAAGCTCTTTGAGCATGGGAAAGGTGCTATATAAATAAAATGTATTATTATTATTATATTAGCTAGGTAAGCAGCTTACCATAAGGGGGTGTTAAAGTGTAACTCACATTTTATAGCAGTAATGACCTCAAATGAACACAACAATGAAGGGAAAGTAAATTGCAGTAGTTGATGTTGTGCTATTGTGGATAAAGGTGAGGAAGAAATTACATGAATATGGGTCAATAAAACAAAAAATAATTTGGGCCATAGTTGGCTCACAGGCCATGGTTTGTCAACCCCTACTTTATAGTACAGCAATTCCTTTTGGTGGTTTTTCTGACTCCTTTCCTTTTTTGACACATCTGGACATCAGGAATCTTGAAAGTTTTTTGAAGGCCTAGGTTTCAAAATTTTCCAGTTGTTTGTTGTGCAGGTTCTCTAACCCGAAGTCTTTGTGGCCCACCATTAAATTTGTGTTTTATCTGCAGCTGAGTCTTAAAGAAATGTAAGAGTTATGTTCTCAAGTTTTCTCCCACTTTCTTTGATCACTCATTTTGCTGTCTCCCTATTCAAAGCCTCTTTTTACCTCAGTTTGACCAAATGACTTCCTATCTTCTTTCATTTCATCCTGGAATAATGATTTTTAAAATATTTCACTATACCCCACCAATCTTAATTAACAAATATTTTCCTTTAAATGTGCGCATGGTTTGCATTTTGAAAGCAATATTCTGTGGGTCTAGCCAAATGCCAAGGGCATTTTCTCTCTTGGGTTTAGAAACTGTAAACCTATGGAAAGCCATTCCTGCATGCTCAAGTCACCCACCCTGCATACAAACTTGCCCTCTCTGTTCATCTGGTTCACTCTTTTTATAGGCTGTCCTGCTGCTGCTGATTTCCTCATTTGAATAAGGGAATGCAAGCTGACACTGCTACTGACTCAGTACTGATGGCATCCCTGGTTGTGCATTGTTCATAATGGCACTCAGTTTTGTTTTAACTCTTTCTTTTGCTACTGCCTCCATGGAGGTTCATAATACGTCCTGAGCTTGCCCTTTTAATTAGCTTGTTAATGATGGGCCTCTCTTCAAGTGATGTTACCAGCCCAGCACACCACATCGTGGAAAATTGCACTGACCATTACAGAGTTATAGAAGATATGAAGGATGTCATTTCCCACATGAAAATAACACAGTCTCCAAAGGAAAAAGAGCCTGTCTTAGTTTCTAGTTCTTTGTGTTCTGAGACCTGTCCAGCCTGTCATTAACGTGAACTCCCAAATACTTTTAGCGTGGATCACCTCTACATCCACTCCTTGAATAGTGACCAGACATAGAGTCTCTTTGGTGTGGCAAAAGTCGAATAACCAGTTCCTTGGTTTTGCTAATCTTAGGTACAGTATGCATCCATGCTCACTCAGAATCAGCCCAACATTCATTTCTTTATGATGTCATAAGAGATTGAAGTCTCTACAGAAAATCCACAGAGTTATGGGATGACATGCACACTCCACACAGACAAAGACTTGATGCCAATTAGAACTCAGCTTACAGGAGCTCAGAAGTAACAGACCTAATCAGTCTATGCTCTGGAAATGTAAATCAATAAGGGCATCCAATTGTTGCATTTTATATTCTGCTGTTTTTGAATAGCATTTAGACCACAGTGACCTTGAATAAGAAAAATAAAAGAGAAAATTATTTGTTTTTAAGTCCCTTTGTGTTTTTAAAGCAGGAAATTGTTTGGGTGAAACTTCGCTAGCTAGAGTGATCATCCTCACTGAATGTTAAAGCTCCATGTTTTTGTTCCCATTGTATCTTTTTCAAAGAGTGAAAACATGGAAATGTATTTTTCCTAGCAGTATGTGCAAATTAAATTGGAAACTGTATAGCTTTTGAGGACGTTTTGTTATATCAGATCCATTTATTAAATCCTCTAAGCTAAGGCTCCCAAAAAAACATATTTCTTAAATGCATTAACACTTTCTAAAAATGCAGAATAATAACCACAAAGGGTAATGGATCTGCTTTCAGTTCTAGATTTATGCCAACTGTACAACATGTACACTAGTGTTAAAGGGAAGAGGATATTTTCTTGTGAAAATAGAATGACTTAACAGTATATTATCAGTATATCACCTGCATACCCTGAAGAACTGTAAATAAGCAGAAATCCAAGCAAAGCAGCACAAGTACAGGTATTGTTCCTTTATGTTTCTATAGAGACAGCTATAAAATGTCATTTATAAAGAGAGGTAAACAGAGTGCAGCATCTGTTTGCTTTTAACTTTAAACTCTGAAGAATTCATTCAAATGGGTTTTAAAAAGTTCAAATGTACAGGAAAGAATATAAAATATATTACTGTCCAATTTCCTTTTTTATTTGCTATTAGTACTGTATCTCCTGGAAGCCACCTACAGCATTTGCCACTTTTTACTAATTTAAGAGTACACTTCACCTTTTATTCAGTTTACTAAAGAGTATTCTACACTATAAAACAACATTTCATAAGTTTACATTCACATTTTAACTACTACTTGCACAGACTGGAGATTAAGGAGAAGGGCACTTAGGAGTGAAGCCAGGAAGCACTTCTTTACACAAAGAGTTGTAGGAATCTGGTACAAATTACGGAGACATGCAGTTGAAGCAGAAACCTTGACAACCTTTAAGAAGGATCTGGATGTGATATTGTGACAGCATCACTATTAGCAAAGCAACTGAGCTGATAGACAGAATCCTCTCATTTGTCAAATATCAGACTGCAAAGCAGGTCCAGCATTTTAAATGTTAACCAGCACTTACATCTAATCATCATGCTGCGTGTTGATTAGCACAAGCAAGTAAGAATTTCACTGTACTCTGTGCATGTGACAGTAATAATAACCCTGTAAACCTAGAATCTGTAATCAATAAACCAGTGTACATTGCTTAGCAATCTGAGCATTTAAGTGTCAGAATGATCTTGACTTTTTTTTCAGTCATAATAAAAAAATACATTTTCCATAATAATAAGATACCATTCCAAGTTGCACTTAACAAAAATGTGCAACTGATATTAAAAAAAAAAAGGTAAATAAGCAGAAAAAAAATCAACGATGCTGTGATTACTTTGTTTTCAAAGCAGGTCTAAACAAGTAGCAAGTAGCAAGTATGACAATGCTTCAAAAGATCACATTTACTTGTGAGACCTTAATAAGAAGTATTCAAGAGGAAGGACAACTCCCTAATAATCAAATATGTAAACTTGAAAGTCTACTTTAGCTTCTGTGACAGTCCTCCTCCAGTTTTCATTTACTATGAAAGTTACAAGCATACCATCTATTCCAATTACTAAGGAACATTCTTTGGCTATGCCTGAACCCAAAATGTTTTCAATTTTCAGAAAGAATTATATTTTCAAAACAGGGTACATGGTACAAATAATAGTAATAATAATTCTTTACATTTATATAGTGCTTTTCACACTACTCAAAGTGCTTTTCATAGTGAGTGGGGAGCCACTTCAGCCACCATTAATGTGTTTAATCCACTTGGATGATGTGACGGCAGCCATTTTTGCAACAATTCCTCACCACACATTAGAGCCAATTAGAGACAGGGGATGACTAGGAGGCCAGAATGACTAGGCCAGCGGTTCTCAAACTTGCATATTTCGTGCCCCCCCCCCCCCCTTTTCTACCTGGAATAATTCTGCGCCCCCTGCATAATATAAGATAGATGAGAATAACCTATGAAACAACTAACAAAGGTATGATACTTGTGCGGTGTCGCAGTATCCTGTCATTTTTACTTCCATAAGATTTGCATGTGTTTGGCTAACTTCAATGAAATATTTGCAATTTATTTTTTAAAAGTGTTTTAATAACTGTTAAAATGCCTTATGCGGTTTTTGGTAGTAATTCTAATCCCAAAAACAAAGAATAAATTATTTATTCTTATTTAATTATTTTTTTTATGTAAAGAAACGATTACATATGTTTTAATTTTTAAAAATCTTGTAAACGAGGACACCAATGAAGTCAGTCTGCATGAGACGAATGCATTTTCGTCTGACAAATATTATACAGCTGTTAGTTGTATCATGAAAATAACCTAATACGCAGTAAATTATTTAACTCAATTTGGCAATATTGGCTACGCTGCCAATGTGGTGCAGTTGCACCGCATTATCACCTGATCTACTGTTTCCCGAATGTTCGCGACAGATACCGATACGTCTCGAACTTTCTGGATTGAAAATACGCGACTATAAAAGCAGCAGCAGCGGCACCGTTCATCATAGAAACAAACTTCAAATAGAAAGGGAGCTCAGAGTGTCTATCTCGAATATCAAACCAAACCTGAACAGGCTGTGTACTTTAAAGCATGCACATATTAGTCATTAGATCTGTGCCTTAGAAATGTTTTATTTAATTTTAGTTATAATGCGTTTGTTGTGATTATATGCTTGCAAATTTAAATTTGAAATAAAAATGTAAAAAATAAATTTTGATGTCTTGTTCATTTATTTGCCGCCCCCTTGTACAGCTTCAGCGCCCCCCACAGTTTGATAACCACTGGACTAGGCCATGGTGGGCAATTTAGCCTGGACATGGTGATACACCCTGCTCTTTACGAATAATTCCTATGGATCTTTTATGATCACAGAGTCACAACCATGATTTTAAGTCTCATTTGAATGATGGTGAAATTTTTACAGTACAGTGTCCCTGCTACTATACTGGGGCATTGGGATCAACATTCAGACTATAGAGTAAGCACCCCCTGCTGGTCTCACCAACACCTCTTCCAGCAGCAACCCAAGCTTTTCCAAGATGGTCTCCCATCCCAGTACTGCATGGGCCTGAACATGACCTCTTCTGAATGGTGGTATGGCTGCTGTATAAATAAACAGAATAGAAGGCCTTTCTATACAGATTCTTTATCCAATGTACAATGTAAGTGGTTTACCCAATTTGTCTACAACAGTGCACATCTTTTTAGGTAAATAACTGCTCACATTTTCTGTCTTTCTTCCTCCTTCCTCTGTTCTTTTTCCAGTCAAGTTCTTGCCTTTTTTATACACTGTCTGAAGATACTTTGAAGATACAGCTATGATTCCTTTCTCAGTGATACCTTTCTTCATTTGAAAATAACTTGGGAATCACTAGGGCTCATCTTGCTAGAACTTGCCTTAGTGGCACTGCTGTCCTTGTAATCCTGAGTCCCAGCTCTCCATATAGCTCCAGTTAGCTTGTCCACTATAATTGGTTACAGGTCAATTTTTCCTGCTGCCACCTCGCAAATTAAAGGCCTATTAGTTTATTACCTTTCATCTCTTACTTTTCTTTCTATATTGTTATGAATATTTAAATTTATTAATCTAAAGTATTGTTTGATTTGAAGAAGCATGTTGTTTTCATTGTGGGTGATCTCATAGACATGAAGCATCTTGTGGTTGCTGGAGGCGTGATCATAGAGGTTGCGTCTGGTAATGTCCTTAGCACGATGATATATGTGCTGTTGGCATACAGCAATCATCATTCACGCTTTTCAATTCCAACCATTGTTTCTAAGTATTTCAGGCTGTTATCTAAGACAAATGATCTTGTGACTAAAATTTTTGGTTAATGATTTTTTGCCCTTGTAGCCTGCCTTCTTACCACCTCTTTGAAGTATATGTAACAAGCTCTACAACTACTACTAGCACCACCTAATGGCATACTCTATGAGAACAAAACACTTTAATGCCCAAAACACTCTACTTTCTGAATCTTATGAGTGACCCTGCTAGTAACCCTTATGTGTAACTCTATTCAGTTATTTATTAGAGTGCCTGTTGAAATGGCCTTCCTGGTAATTTTCAATTAAAAGTGCATATTTTGTCTGGGTTTCTAATAAATAGACTAATATCCTGCTATCTTACATGTCTGTTGATAGTCTTTGAATGATTCGATTATCATAACATACCATATTCCATAAAAGGTTAGACAGCTGTGGCTGTCCAGTTTTTGCTAGTGTTGATCGGCAAAATTCGCCAAAGCATTTATTGCAGCGAATACAATTTATTCTCCGGTGACTTTGTTCAATACATTCAAAATATATTCCTAGAAATTTACCATGTACTGGCTTAGTTTAACACATTTTTCTCCAGCACCCCATGATGCTTTGCAAGGGCAGTATGACATCACAGAGCTATAGCAGCCATGTACAGACATTTCATGCATGTGTACTGTTGCGGAGCTTCCAAGTCTTCCATTCTGCCTGCATTAAAAAAAAAAACATGCAATATTTGAATTTAAGGGATACATTAGCTGACCATAATGAAAATATAATGAAATACTGGCACCAGATATGTAACAGCGATCCCTGCACAGTGCTGTGCTGCATGGCTATTTTGCATGCATAATTAGTGCTTGGAGCTGATCTAAAATAAGCTCTAAATGAGTCCACCCCACCAGAGAAGAAAAAGCATTTAATCCTGTGAAATAATAATAACAAAAGATTTATTCCTGCTTACAAGGCTTTTCTATCTTCTTCATTGAAGAAAAAGTGTAAAGCATCTGCACAGAGATCAGAAACTAAAAAAGATGTGCAGCTGCACCCGGTGCCGCCACTTCAAGTAATGGAACGAGCCAGTCTCATGCTGCTACTTCATGGCATGGCTAATGTATGCCCAAATATATATATACATATTTTGTACTTACTGCTTGTTTGTAGCCATTTGATGTATTTTATTTGTGGTTATAGTTCAGTTATCCTCACAGCTAAGAACATTTTTCTGGACAAAATAGTCAGTCCAGCATAACTGGCAGATGCTTTCCTTGCTCTCAGGGAAAGTTAAAACAACATTGAACCATTAAAAACCACTCGAAACTAGATCAGTTCCTCCTATCCATCGACTTCAATGCATTTCACAGAATTCTGTGAAGTTCACCAATGTTTCCATGGTTTCGCTGAACCTACGGTAGAGCAAACTCCGCAGGGTTGGCTCATCACTAGTATTTACCATAAGTAAAATCTCCATAACCCTGACACTTAAAATGTAAACATAATTGAAGAAAAGCTTAACTATTCTTAATCCTATAAATTAAATATGCTTTCATATTCCACTTTTATATTTGGTTTATTTCTGTGATCATTTTTTATCTTTTCATTATATTATTCATTCAATCATTCATTTATTCATTTTCCACTGCTTAACTGAAGCAGGGTCGCAGTGGCAACAGCCTTAGCAGTAAGGCTCATACATTGCTTTCCCCTGCCACACTTGCCAACTCATGCTGTGGAGATCCCAAAGCATTCCTAGGCCATCTGGGAGCTATAATCCTCCCAGAGAGCCCTGGGAGTCTCCTCCCAGATGATTGTGCCTGTAAAACCTTCACGGGCCGGTGTCTGAGAGGCATCCATATCAGATACCCGAACCGCCTCAATTGTTTCCTCTTGATGTGGAGGATCAGCATCTAAACCCCAAGCCTCTTCTGGATGTCAGCGCTTCTCACCCTGTTTCTAAGGGAGAGTCTCACCACTCTGCAGTGAAAACTCATTTTGGCCGCTTGTACCCACTATCTCATTCTTTCAGTCATTACGCAAAGTTCATGACCATAGATAAGGGTGGGGATGTACATCGACTGGTAAATCAAGAGCTTCACCTTCTGACTCAGCTCCTTCTTCCCCACTACAGATCGGTATGGCGACCGCATAACTATGCTCGCCCTTGATCTCACCATCTCTTTTCTCATCACTCGTGAACAAGAACCTGAGGAACTCCTCCACTTGAGGCAGTAGCTCGACTCCCACCTGGAGAGGACAGTCCAGCTTTTTCTTATTGAGGACCGTGGCCTCAGATTTGCAAACCATCCCAAAGCATGCTGGAGTTAACAGTCCAATGAAGCCAACAGGACCATGGACCCACCATTTGCAGGATGAACAGTGGCCAGGTGTAGTGTGACCTGGGTGGTGGTCAAAGGCAGAAGCCTTGTTCGGACTGGTACCCTGACACATTTATCAGTGAAAAGTATTTTAGAAAACTAAGTTACATTTCTTTTCTTTAGCATTAACTAAATGTAGGAGTCAACAAATCTCAACTCGTTTTCACTTTTTGCACAAGAATCACTCTAATAAAACTGGTGTCACATACATGAGTTCTTGTCATAGTGTATGTCAGAGTTGTTAGCTGCAGTTGCTAATTTTTTCACCAGACCATTTCAATCCACGACTGAAAATAGCTGGATGTTTCAAATTTAGCAGCTGCCTGACAACGTTTCTAGCATAGTTATGTGCTCCCCATTTTTCTTAGTGCCAATACCATGCTGTCTGATGGAGCTGTACTGTATGAAGTGTTTAACAGATATGGTGAGATCAACCACAATCTCAGCCCTTTTTTTTCCATTCTGCCGTGTTACATAAAATATTAGACATCAGACAGGGGAGCTTCTCTTCTTTTAAACATCCATCACTGTATTATATGAATTGTACTTTAGGATAAGCATTCATTGGTTGTCAGTTGTTATACACACATATACACACTGATTTTGTCAAGGGACATTGTGGACAAGCTGTAGTGAAGCTGGGTATGTCAATCTAGATCAGTGGTTCCCAAACTCCGTCCTGAGGACCCACTGTGGCTGCAGGTTTTATTCTAACCAAATTCATAATTAGTGATAATTGATCTCTTTTATTTAGATGGTCTTTCTTCCCCTCTCTTATACTGCCTTTAGAAAAGCACAGCAGTATGATTTTTACATTTATAAGACACTAGGGGGATCCCCTCTGCTCGCTTTGCTTGCCAGCCACTTTGCGTTTCTGCCACTCGCGTTGTGAAGAGCGGGGCAGTAAGCACCCCAAGGAGAAGCAGTCGCTCCATCCGAAATCCCCGCTTAAACAGTGATACAATGGGAAACAAATATATTTTTTTTACCTCCTCTTTGCTCGATCAGCTGCTGGATTGCTGATGTTGCCTTGCTGTGTGATCTGCATCCTGCACAGCGCTTTGAACATTTAAAGCCTATACAGCAACTGTCCTACTCTTCATGTTTTATTTTCGGCTCTGGATGTGGTTAAATCTTTTGGCACAAAGTCCTATGTCACGTGACGTGAGTTCTTGATATTTTTTAGTTTATAATTTAAAAATAGAATAAGAATCTGAAAATCTAACAACATCACATTAAAGTACAATAAATTCTGAAAAGAATGATACCAAACATATATATGTAGGTTTTAAAATAAACCCGATTTAAAGCGTGACAAAAACGTCACCATTACACTTTTAGGCTTAGGATTTTATATATATAGAGTACATTTAGAAATATTTCTGCTTTTGCTTTAAACACTTACCTCTCTTTTGTTTTATTTTTTTGTGCAGCTTGCACCCTTCATTGTATCCTAATAATGATAATTAAAACCAACAGAACTGACAGCCAGGTAAACAACACTGCATTATGAAAGGCTGCAATAACTTTAGTGTCAGACCCACTAATTAGTAGATAATAAATTAAACAATCATAACACCTGGAAAAGCAGAATGAAAATCAGGCTAAAAATTGTTAAATAGTTAAAAAAAAAGTGCTTAATGCATTTTAATAAAAAATTACCAAACTTAGTTTTACTATTTCTCCATTGACTCCAAAACACAGAAACTGGGAAATAACAGCTCACTCAATTGGGCTAGAAGTTGGTAGGAACAAACACCTGCAGCCACAGTGGGGTCCCCAGGACTGAGTTTGGGAAGCACTGATCTAGATGGTTTACCTTTATGAGTGTGCACTGCTGATAGCCTCCAACTCACTAAGATTATGAAAATCATATGACTGAAAATCTCTGGAAGAGTTGTGTAATTTGACATGGCCTTAAGATACCTATAGCCTCTTTACTGGCACATGTAATTAATATCCACCCATCCATTTTCTAACCCATTTAAAAAAAAAAAAACCTTAGGGAACAACCCTGGACTGGGCACCAGTTCATCTAAAGCACATTCATTAAGTGACATACATACAGGGAGCCTGTTTAGAGTTGCCAAATAAACCTAACAGTTCATCTTTAAAATGCAGGAGAAAAATGGATGGTTGTGATTTGTACTGTATTTAATATACCCTTGATTCTTTCATATTTTGTTGAACTTCTATTATTAAAGTGGTTCTCTGTTTAACTTTTATATTCAGATATGTTTGAAAGAAAATGTGTCTCTAGTGGTGTGGTGTGATAAAAGTGGACTTTGATTAAAAAAAACAAAACATCTTTTTGTGAGTTCAGAATCTACTCTTTAGAATTTATTCTGCAAATTACATTGTTTGCTGTTGTATTTTGAATTCCTCTGTTCTACTTTTGTGGGAAATGTGTCTGTTTTATTTAAAGAATAAGCTATTATGGATAAACCGGCAGCTCTTGTTAAACATACAGTTGGTAGACGGAAAGCAAAATGAAAACATTTATTTTTTCAAATATTCATGTCTAAACTCCCTTTGTGTTGCTGTTCTTGCTTATTCGTTACAGTTAATAATGAGAATATTATTCTGAATATATTGTACAATGAAATGTACAGTTAAGGCCACTAGTCACTGAGCTAATATTATGTAAAGTAGTTAATTGCAGAAGATAATGTGGAAATGGAAAGGTTTCCACTTTTAAATTATAGATATGGATGCAGAGTCTTTTCTACTGTGCTTTCAAAATCATTTGCATGAATCTGCACATGCTTCTGTGAAACACCAAACCGTCAGAAGCATTGCATATTGTGAAAATGTAAAATTTAATTCAATTCATTCTTATTAAACATACTTCCAGTGAACAAGCCTGGCATGACACACAGTAATTACAAAAACAGTGTGGCTAATAAAAACAACTTAAATGCAAAACAGTGTGTTGAAAAATGGTATAGAAAAATATCATACATTACACTGTATGTATGGATGGAAAAAAGAAATGTGGCACTTGTTGGACCAAAACTTCAATCTTCATTGCTGAAATAACAATAAACCGTTAAGTTCAATAGCAAATAAAAAAAACATTCATAAAATGTGAAAACAACAGGAGAATATTAACAACAGCAACAACAAGAGCTAATATGCCTCTGAATCTCCAATTGTGGGATATTCTATCTGAGCAGAATGGTCTGAAAAAGTTGCTGGCCTTTGGCGATTATGTCTCCAAAAGGGTTTTGAGATCAGGAGATGATGCAGGTCAAGACAGCACCTGTACTCCACAATTCATTCCAAAGGAAAGTTATGACCACAGCAGTTGTCAATCTTTAAAGAAAGGCATCTAGGAGATGTGAGCAGAGGACCTCTGATAGGGCACCTTGCCAGCTGCACCCACCTCCCCTCTCTGTTCTGTCATTAATACCAGTATTGTGTCAGGTCAGCAGTAGCAGATTGGGTAATAGATTTTAAACATTTTCTCAGATGGTCCACTCTGGTATGTCTGTCCTGCTCCGGTGTGGTCACTCAAGGGTGCCCAGATCACCTGTCCTGCAAGTTTGCTAAAACTTTGTCCTCAATTGGGACAAAGTGGAGCAGCTTAATCCATAGTGTTCATCAACACTGGCACATGACGTGTGGTTGCAGCATGCCAAAGGGCCTCTCACCTTTTACAGAAGACATTTGAGGCATTGTGGAACGCACCAAAACCAACTATGTGTAGTTGACCAGCCTTTGTTCCGCCCAGACCTTGATAGGTAAAAATACATCTAATGAGCACTCATGTGAATGGCAGGTTGCAAGGCTTCACTTCACAGACAGAGATATAACAATTTATCAACTGTTTTGGGAAAGTACTCGAGATATAGGTTTACTTTTCAGTTTCTGTTAAAGTTCAGATCCCATCTGCCTTGTATTAAGTAAAGATTGAATTTAATGTTTCAGATTGTCCATTAGTCTGTTTTCTTAACCTTCTTAATTCAAGTTTGCAGGTAGTTAATAGCAGATCCTAGTATTAGGAACCTACCCTAAATAGTAGGGCACATAGCCACACAAATACCTGCATGCGCTGTCCCAGATTACCTTAAATTCAACTATCAACTAATCCTGCATATGTCTGGAATATAAAAGAAGCTCCGAATACACAGAAGAAAACACCCGTGCACACAGAGACCATGAAAACACAACATAAATAGCTCAGAAATGGGCATCAACTCCAGTCCCATGGAGTTCAGAGACAGCAGCATGATCCACTGTGTGTTACATCACTAAGCAAATTGTACATAATTCAAGAGATTCTGCACTTAAGTGAGTTTCTCTGCAATGTGTCCACGTTTTAAATATGGTGAATTTCATAAGGTCCACAATGGCTCAATTAAATCTAGAGAAGCATCAACTTCTCCTCTAGACTTAGATCTCACTCACTTAGGTTAAAACTGAAGTTTAGTTTTAGTCATTTGCATTGACAATCTCATTCTTATGTTCCCCACACAAAAACTCATGACAATCGGTAGGTTGTCCATGATGTTGCTCCTCCTACAATGTCCTCCACGCTTTAAAGGACAAGATTCAGGTGCTCTTAAACTCTTCCATGAAACAACAGCACCTTCCTCTCCACGTGTAGATAGTAAGCCATATTTTGCCCATGGCAACACCATCACCTTAGATTTATATGGTGATACCCATCACAACTGTATCTTTACATAAGATATGAAATGATCCAGTGCATCCCATATAATCCATAAGCCTCAGCTGTGTCTTGATAACCTGCCCATGAAAATATCATCAACAGGAGGCAACATGCTGCTTGTCTTTATCGGCACATTTACAGGACAAAGGACGCTGGCGGAGAGGTGCGAACAGATTTAAGGTGGACCGGATCTATGAGCTTTTTCGTAGGCTCTGGTAATTCTAATGTTAAATTAAACATCAGAATGTGGACTCAGTTTTTGACTTACAAATGCAGGGAGAGTGTAGAACAGCAGCTCCAGAACTCAGCGTTTCAACAGTGCAGCCATGGCAAAAAGTTTTGAGAATGACACAAATATTAATTTTCACAAAGTTTGCTGCTTCAGTGTTTTTAGATCTTTTTGTCAGCTGTTTCTATGGTATACTGACGTATAATTACAAGAATTTCATAAGTTTCAAAGGCTTTTATTGACAATTACATTAAGTTTATGCAAAGAGTCAATATTTGCAGTGTTGGCCCTTCTTTTTCAAGACCTCTGCAATTCGCTCTGGCATGTTGTCAGTCAACTTCTGGGCCAAATCCTGACTGATGGCAGCCCTTTTTTGCATAATGAATGCTTCGATTTTGTCAGAATTTGTGGGTTTTTGATTGTCCACCTGCCTCTTGAGGAATGACCACAAGTTCTCAATATGATTAAGGTCTGGGGAGTTCCCTGGTCATGAACCCAAAATTTCGATGTTTTGTTCCCTGAGCCACTAAGTTATCACTTTTGCCTTATGGCACGGTGGTCTATCATGCTGGAAAAGGCATTGTTCGTCACCAAACTATTCTTGGATGGTTGGTAGAAGTTGCTCTCAGATAACAGCATGCTGGGCGATTTGCAAATATTGACTCTTTACATAAACTTAATGTAATTGTCAATAAAAGCCTTTGCAACTTATGAAATGCTTGTAATTATACTTCAGTATACCTAGAAACATCTGACAAAAAGATCTAAAAACACTGAAGCAGCAAACTTTGTAAAAATTAATATTTGTGTCATTATCAAAACTTTTGGCCATGGCTGTACTTCTGACAAAATGCAATAGGGCATGTTCATACAAGTCTTCTCCATTTCAGTAAATCATGCATTCAAGGAGTATCATACTTAGATGACTTCTCAAATATCTGTGAAATAGGAATAAATTGCTGGAGCACTGTTGGCTGGCATCTCCTTTTCAGTGTCCTATATAGACTTACTCCAGAGAGTATGAAGAATGAAATTCTTGATTATTTTGAAATTGAGGACCACCAGCCCAATCTGCCAGTTCACAAGTTCATTCTCCTTCTTCCACACAATATTAAAATGGTGTGTTAACAAAATGTCTCAAGAACATACTGCTTTTCAACCATCTCGGTGAGATCTCGTCTACCCCAAAAGCGTTGCGACAGCAAATATTTTTCTCCATTGCAATGACTTTGATACTAAAATGATCCAGTGTTAGCCTCCTTTCTATTTTGAGAATGGATCCCTCAAGACTTCATATGCCTGAACTCTACTGAGGCACATGAGAACCTCTGAACTCACAACATGTGAGTCCCAGGTGACCTTCACTGCCTACTTAGAATTCTTCAGTGTTTGCAGTTGGCAGCCTGGCTGTCTATGCCAACACTACACCAAAAGGTCATTGGCTTACAGCTCAGCGTCTCTTTGTACTTGAGAATCCATAACATCCAGTATCAGAACAGATGATATGATGTTAAAGTTGGTCACTGAAATTTTGAGATTTACTAATCAGTAAATTAGCATTGTAGCCTGGCACTTGTTATGAATAGTCTTTGACTGCCAACAAATGCCATAGTATTCACCCTCTCTGTGAAAATATTCTCTTGGTCTTTATCCTTTCTTACTGAATTCTCTTAGTATGATTAGACTCAGTAAATGCTGATAAAATACTCAGAAATTCTTTCTACTTCTCGGATTGAAATTTAGGTAACCCTGATGTTCACAGGTGTAAACAATAGATGAAGATAGATAGATAGATAGATAGATAGATACTTTATTAATCCCAAGGGGAAATTCACATACTCCAGCAGCAGCATACTGATAAAAAAAATTAAAAAATATTAAATTAAAGAGTGATAAAAATGCAGGTAAAACAGTCAATAACTTTGTATAATCTTAACGTTTACCCCACCGGGTGGAATTGAAGAGTCGCATAGTGTGGGGGAGGAACAATCTCCTCAGTCTGTCAGTGGAGCAGGACAGTTACAGCAGTCTGTCGCTGAAGCTGCTTCTTTGTCTGGAGATGAAACTGTTCAGTGGATGCAGTGGATTCTCCATGATTGACAGGACCCTGCTCAGCGCCCGTCGCTCTGCCACGGATGTCAAACTGTCCAGCTCCATGCCTACAATAGAGCCTGCCTTCCTCACCAGTTTGTCCAGGCGTGAGGCATCCTTCTTCTTTATGCTGCCTCCCCAGCACACCACCGCATAGAAGAGGGCACTTGCCACAACCATCTGATAGAACATCTGCAGCATCTTATTTCAGATGTTGAAGGACGCCAGTCTTCTAAGGAAATATAGTCGGCTCTGTCCTCTCTTGCACAGAGCATCAGTATTGGCAGTCCATTCCAATTTATCATCCAGCTGCACTCCCAGTTATTTATAGGTCTGTACCCTCTGCACACAGTCGCCTCTGATAATTACAGGGTCCAGGAGGGGCCTGGGTCACCTAAAATCCACCACCAGCTCCTTGGTTTTGCTGGTGTTCAGGTGTAAGTGGTTTGAGTCGTACCATTTAACAAAGTCCTTGATTAGGTTCCTATACTCCTCCTCCTGCCCACTCCTGATGCAGCCCACGATAGCAGTGTCATCAGCGAACTTTTGCACGTGGCTGGACTCCGAGTTGTATTGGAAGTCCGATGTATATAGGCTGAACAGGACCAGAGAAAGAACAGTCCCCTGCGGCGCTCCTGTGTTGCTGACCACAATGTCAGACCTGCAGTTCCCGAGATGCACATACTGAGGTCTGTCTGTAAGATAGTTCACGATCCATGCCACCAGATATATATCTACTCCCATCTCTGTCAGCTTGTCCCAAGAGGTTGGACTGTATTGAAGGTGCTTGAGAAGTCCAGTATATCACCCAGCTTGGTTTTAAGAGTGCTTGCAAAACTTCTCAGACCCTCTCTGGCTGACAGACCTCTTGCCTTATTCTCTGAGTCATGTCATACTACATTTCCCCTCCTCCGGGCAATACTACATAATCATCATGAAATACTTAAACAAACTCTCAGCCACTAACATTGCTATGCTTAATACAAAGCCTATCAATAGTAAAGCACTGGTATTGTCTGAAATAATCACAGACTGCAATCCTGATATGATTTGTTTAACAGAAACATGACAAAAACCTAATGAGTTTGAATCTCAACTCCATCTGGTTATGTTTACTCTGCAGCTGCTCACAGCTCAGGTCTGGGAGGCAGACTTGCTGTAATTGTTAGATCTGAGCTGAACATCAAAAGAATACTGTACCTACTGAACATCCATTGTCCTTTAATTGTTTGGTTCTAAAACTGATAACAAAATCTGGTCCTATTCTACTTATCATTGTTTAAATGGTCATTTGAACTGAATTGCTAGCTCATTGAAGTTCTCTTTCCCAGGCAGTTATTTTGACATCCACATTGACATTCCTACATGTACTGTAAGGTGACAAATGAATTCCTATCCCTGATGGGCTGTTTTTACTTGGTGCAGTATGTTGATTTTCCTACCCACTCTGTTGATCACATATTAGGCCTGGTCTGCACATCTGGCTTATCTATTGGCAACACTTACAGCACTGATTTGGGGCTCTCTGACCACAAAGCAGTGCATTAGCTTTTCATTTGTGTCAATGCTTCTTCCCGTACTTAACTGTAAACGTCAAATTTCTTTCAGAAGCCTTAAAATTATCTGTCACTCCTTCCTTGCTGGATTTATTTCTGATTGTTTTTCTGTCTTTTTCTTTTACATCCACATTAGATAGTCTTGTTGATCACTAGAACTCAGTCATTCAGTCAGCACTAGACAAAACAGCTCCTTTAAAACACAGGAATGTCTCTTTAGGTATTCAGCTCCTTGGTATAATTTGGCACTACAATCTATGAAAGCATCTAGCCTGAGAGAGTGTTATGTAAGCATGCCCACGCTTTCTGTGACCATTAATGGGCTTACAGTGATGCACTAAATTCAGTCAAGAATGCATACTAAGGTGGAATGATAGAGAATGGCCATGATAACCGAAGGGTTTTGTTCTCTGTGATTTAATAAACTACTTTAGCCTGCATCTGGCTAACTCAACTCTTCCACAACAGACAGTGAAAAAATCCATCACTTTCTCTGTGATAAAATTGTAAACTTCAATAATTCAACACAAGTTAATTCTTTTTATTCATTTCCCTATCTTACCTCCAAACCTGCTCCCTTTTCAAATTTTCACCAGTTTATTCTACATTTTGTGGCTAGTGGGGATGTTATGGAGCCTCAAAACCCAAGTCCTGGGTTGAAATAAGTGCTTTTATTAACACAATGCCTTTTTACAGGGTTCCTTCCACACAGAGCATGGCAATCCAATCGTTTTCCTTTCTTTCTCCTCCACTCATTTCAGGTGAATATTGTCCTTCTCCTCTCCCACCTCCATCTACCCAGGCATACCAGAAAGTTCCCTTTTAAACCTGACCAAGGAGTACTTCTGGTGCCAAACCAGTTTCTCAGGCAGAACCACACTGAAACAGTAGATTCATCTCCCAACAACTCTCCCTGGCAGCCTCAACAGAACTCAACAGGAGATCCCTATGAAATCGTAATGGCAATGCTGCCCTGTGGGCATCCAGCCAAGAGCCTGCCACAAGGGATGATGCCACCCATTGTATGGGAGCCTGGGAGACAGCCTCCAACTGTCCCACATTTCTTCTGGCATCCTGACCATGAAAGGAACTACCAACCAACTTTGTCATGATGCTTCTCCATCCAGGTTGTCTGTCCACTACACCAGCCTCCCAACCAGGTATGGAATTTCCAGTAACTCTTGCTGAGATGCCAGTCTCATTGCAGTAGTCACTACACTGCCCCCGCCATGCCTGCCTCTTGGCCCGGACAGCAAATGCCATACCGTCCTTCCTGAACATCTGTTTTGCAAGCTGGGCCGCCTGTCCATCCTTCACAATGTATTCAATTTATTAATGACCTGCTCTGTAAGAAGAGACCTACTATTTCTGTACTGGACCCATCCCCAGCTTACATATCCAATCCTGAATTCATGTTATAATAATAAATACAACTCTTGAAACTGCCTCTGTGCCAGCTACTTTGAAAATATTTAGCTTATTTTAAGAAATCTTGACAAGTAAATTTTGCTTAGTCTGATGGCAGATTTCTTTGCTAAATAAAACAGTTGTCTTGCTTTTATTTAGTACAAAAATCTGCCAAAGGGGTAAGCGAAATGTACTTGGCAAGATTTCTTAAAATAGGCTAAATAGTCTTAAATACAAATTTCTCGATAAGTCAATAAATCTTTCAAAAAGGAAAAACAAGTTTTAATGGCTTGCTATAAACACTTTCCACTTGCTTAGATTTTATTTCTTGTAGTAAAAGGCATTTGTTCAGGAGGGCATTGAACTTACCCTGACATTCTTACCCTTCTTTCAGTTTATTCCTCTGTCCAGGCACTCATGATTTGTGTTTGTACCCCAAATGATGTTATTTTTTTCAGGGTTTTCTTGTATTTTCTATTTTTGCCTTGTTCTGGTTTATTTTCTCCAATTTAATTATTCCAATTTAAAGCTTTGTGTTTTCTGTATTTATCTTTTATTTAGCATTTAACACAGATATTATTTTAGATCTATTGTTGTGTATTTGATTTTTTTTTTGCTTTTGCCCTGATGTTTATTTTTGAATTTTTCTAAAGTGCCTTGACATGGGAAAGTTGCTATATAAAAAAATGCGTTATTATTATTAAAATGCATTATTATACTGCTGGCTTCTTGATATGTGTTTTCTCCAAAGAGGGTTTGTATATATTGAGAAAACTATTCATTTTTCCATTGTAGTAACTGTGTGTAAATTGGTAAATTTGTGGACATAGAACGTTATCACTGGATGGCTTATCCTTTCTGTAAAAGCAGGCATGAGTTTTTGTACCTCCTACAACTTTGACCAGGGTAAGTGATTTTAGAAAATGAATAAATAGTAAGGATTTTTCATATTATTTTTAACTGAATATATACAGTATTATTAATGGTTATTGAAGAATTTAAATGACAATGACTTTAATCATTATAGATGCCTACTTTTTCAGAGAATGTGACTAGATAAATTTAAAAAAATACAGTAAGTGTTCCTCTACTTTTTATTCTAAAATCAATGAAAATTCATAGATTCAAAATGTACTTTATGTCAATTTATATAGATTACATCTTACTCGACTGTTATGGTTGCTACGTATTTACAAAAGTGAGGTTACTTAACTTTTGCTGACAAGAGATTGCAGCTGTGTTTTGAAAGACATTTAGTTGATCAAGACATTTTAGGTCTTTTTTAATTTAAAATAAATGAATGTAATTCAAAGTTATGTGATCCAATGATCAAAGATTGGTGTGCAAGCTGGTTGGACCTGAAATTTCTGTTGTTATTTTTTCCCCTTTTTATTGAGACTCTTAAAAACTGAAGATTGTTTAATGGAAAGCTAAGAAAATTCTCTGACGTTTCTCAAGATGTTTTTTATTAGATAAAGACATGATGATAAGTAAATGAATAAAAGCAATTTGCCCTGAAGTGTTAAACCTAAAAAGACATGTTTGAGATTTTCACCTGAAAACAAAACATAAATACACAATATGCTACAAAATTATACAAATACATAGAATTTACACAGCACGTTAGTAATTAGTAAGATCAAACAAATTGAGGTAAAATTACGCTATTAATAATAAATTAGTCCATTAGCACCAAAAACAAACCAAAACATTTATTAATGAGAGTTATACAGGGTGTTTCTAATGGGCGGACCCTTAGTTGTGATATATTAGCATTGAAACAATCCAAACGAAATAAAGATCACAGTATTCTTGGATAAATGTACAAACAAGTGAAGCATGGTGCTCTTTTTTGACCTAATTGTGAATTAATTGGATGACTGTGAGATCAGTGAAGGTTATTGCTAGCAAGATGAGGCAACCTGTCACATGTCAGCTCATAGCATGGCACAAATAGAATCATGTTTTGGCATTTGGGTCATTTCAAAGTGACTATGACCTGTAACCTTGGGATTTCTTCCTTTGGGGAGATCTGAAAGGAAAAATGTACAAGTACAAGCCTTGTACACTGGAACAATTACAGCAAAACTTTGAACAGGAATATGCTGTCATCACCCCTACAATGCTTGCGGATACCTTTGCCAATAAGGAGCATAGTGTTGATCTGTGTTTGCAAGAAGAAGGTGACCATTTCCAGCAACGAATGTGATTGGACAGTTTACACATCTATCAAGGTATGCACTGTATTTATTTAGTTTCTATTGCTTCATTATTACATGAGTAACACATTAGAATCTCCCTATATTTACGTTAATTAAGCACATGTTGTGGATGATGGGAGCTTTTACAAGCACCCAAGGAGGCTACTAGGCCCAAAACCAACTAAACCAGATGCAGATAAGACGTCTTGGAATAGATCAAACCTACTCTGATGGGACCCCCATACTGACATTCAGAAATATGGAGAACTCAGCCTTCATCTATTGTAAAAGGAGTTGCCAACTTCCTCGCATTATTACTGTAAAGGTTTATAAAGCACATTGTCCATTTGGTAGTTTATGCACATAAATTAAAACATTTATTTGCAATTACAGTGTATAGGGATTGATACCATCCTAGTCTTGAAGTCCATATAATAGATGATTCTTCTCTGGTGCCCCATAATCACTTTCCTACAGGGAACAGGTATGGCTTAAAACAAAGAGTCAGCAGGTCTTTACTGAGAACTGCAAACAACGTCTTATTATTAGCAGTAGTCTTCTGTTTAATGGGTTTCAGACTTGTGGCCCACACTTCTTCAAGGTGGTGGAGGATTTTCTCTAAAGTAAAAAAACGTACAGAGATGTATTTAATTGCTGCCTATGGAGGAGGTTAGCCCGCTTAATGTTCCCTTGTCTATTTTTTTTTATATACTTATTACACTGGTTTATAAACTAATGAACAAACTGGTATAGATATTGAGTGTTGCTGTAACCTTTGGGCATTGTTGCAGCTTGCTCTCTAGTGCTATATAGTCTTTATTAGTTAAGGTCCTTTCGTTTGTCATCTTTACTTTCTGAATCATGGGGTAAAATGAACAGCTGACACAGTTTATTTAACCAGTTAAAAATTTGAGTAAAAAATGCTGCCAAAATTTAGATGGGTAATGCTGTTCTGGGACAGAAATTCCCTTATACTCTATAATAAAGAAACTTCTTTCCACTTCAACATCAAATGAATGCAGGTATCTAACGGAGGTGACTAATTTGTATTCCATTTCATTCTTTTCTTCACTATTAAGAAATAATCATCTTACCAAACAAACTGTCTTCTTGATTATCTCATTGTTGTCAGTTATTGCGTTTTGATCATTTTATTTACACTAAGACACTGAAAGTCTTGTCCTGCTTCCTCCTGCACACTTTTTTGCTGTCTCTGTTCTCCACCTTCTGCTTTAGTTTTCCTACACTCTTAACACTAGAATTACCAGAGCCTATGAAAAAACTCATAGATCTGTCCCACCTTAAATCGCTTTGCACTTCTCCGTCAGCGTTTTTTGTTCTGTAAATGTGTGTAAATGTAAGCAACAAGCAAACAGCCTGCTATCACATCCCCCACCCTGCAGAGTTTTTTCAGCTCAAGTTTGTTTACCTGCGTGTCAGTTGCTTATAGTTGTATAGAGTGAGAAGTCAAGCAAAATGACACCTTTTATAAATACTATATTGTTATTTGGAACACTTGCATTTCATGTTCTGTGTCTATGTAAACACATTGTTAAAACAGAAAAGTTTTTCATGTTTTAGTAATAATTGACAAAATATAGACATGAAGTGTATAATGTGTGAAGCCTGAATTCCAAATATCAAAGAAACACTTTCACAAAAGGTACAAATATAACAGTACAAATGCGCTTTTATTCAAAAATATAACTGCAGAAAAAGAACCCGCGTTAGGGTGCAACATTGACACACATTTGCTATGACTGCTTCGGTGGCGCAACAGTATCAACTGGTGACTGGTAATTAAAACTTCATGGGTTTGATCCCAGATGAGTCCGTTTTAAGAAGTGAGCTGCTCGTATTCTTACTATTTTAGAATAAAAACATACATTTGATTCCAGTCTGTAACAGTCGGTGTAATTTATGATACTTGTAAAGGTTAACAAAGGTTTGTTTTTTTTTTATTCAGTTTTATTCTCTCAGCAGCGTTCATAATCCCAATCCATATAAATGTTAATGTTTTGGGTACATGCACCATCCTTACATACGCCGTCCTTTGTATGTAAGAGCGAGATCGAATGTTATGATGATAGATCTTGCCTGAAGAAGGGGCCTGAGTTGCCTCGAAAGCTTGTATATTGTAATCTTTTTAGTTAGCCAATAAAAGGTGTCATTTTGCTTGGCTTTTCTCTACAAAGTACCCTGTAGTATGTTAAATGTTTAAGAAGCCCTGTATGATGTGTAGTTATCATATTTTTCTTAAATATTCCTAATTCTGACTTTAAAGGTAACTTTATCAAGTTTGATAGACAAATTAACCTCAAAATCTGATATTAATTAGAGCTAATGTTAGCCTAATAAAATCATTAAAATGTCACATTTACTTCATGTTCTTTGTTAATGTTATCAAAGTGGGATCTCCCCAAATTCATAACCACTTTATACAGTCTGCTGTGTGTACACTTGACCTGAAGTGATCTATTTGGAGATTTAAAGAGAAGCAGGTCGCTAAGTATATACAGTATATTTGTGTGTATGTGTGCGTGAGACAGAGGCTTATGTTAATATTGTTATCGGTCTTTATTCAGCATATTCAGCTAGCTTTGCACTGGGTTTGAAAAGGATGGATAGGATTAGGAACGAGTACATTAGAGGTTTAGCTCAAGTTAGACGGGTGGGAGACAAAGTCAGAGAGGCGAGATTGTGTTTGTTTTGGACATGTGCAGAGGAGATATTCTGAGTATATGGGGAGAAGGATGCTAAGGATACTGCTGCCAGGGAAGAGGAAAAGAGGAAGGCCTAAGAGAAGGTTTATGGATGTGGTGAGAGAGGACATGCAGATGATGGGTATAACAGAACAAGATGCAGAAGACAGGAAAATATGGAAAAGGATGTGTGTCAACCCCTAACGAGAGCAGCCGAAAGAAGAAGTAGAATATATATATATTGTACGGTAATCCCTTGTAATATCCCGCTTCGACTTTCACGGCTTCACTCTATCACGGATTTTATACAGTATGTAAGCATATCTAAATATATAGCGCGGATTTTCCTCTGCTTCGTGGGTTTCTGCGGACAATGGGTCTTTTTACTTCTGGTACATGCTTCCTCAGTTAGTTTGCCCAGTTGATTTCATACAAGGGACGCTATTGGCGGATGACTGAGAGCTACCCAATCAGAGCACGCAGTTAAGTTCCTGTGTGCTGATTGGCTCAGCGAAGGAGCGCCGAATTCGATTCAGCTGCGTTAACCAGGAAGTCTTGTCTCGCACATTAAGCATTAACGTGTTTTGCTGTGTAAAGAGTTACCTTTTGTGCTCTTTTGTGGTTATGTTTGAGCATAGTCAAAGCCCTTTGTTATGGCTCCAAAACGATCTGCTCCTGCAACTGCTTCAGGGGCTGTGCCCAACTGCCAACGAAAGATGCAAACTATTGCCGAATAAGTAAAAGTTTTGGATATGTTGAAGGAAGGGAACAACTACACTGCTGCAGGACGCCATTACGGCATCAATGAGTCCATGATTCTTTTTATTTAAAAAGAAGGAAAAGAATATAAGATCTACGGCTGCAGTGTCCTTTAACCAGGGTGCAAAATGAGTTGTAAGTGGACGTAATAATGCGGTAGTCCGGGTGGAATCTGCTTTAGAGATTTGAATTGAAGACTGCCGGAAGAAGAACAACGGCGGTGCTACACAGTCATCTGAAGAGGCTCCTGTAGAAGAGCTGTTACGCTCTCCTTTGTTGTGCAGTAAAATTTAACTGATCGCTGTCGGACAAGTCGTCAATTTTCTACGTACAATACTTAGTACATGTACATATTGTAAGTAACTGGACGCTTGGTGGCGCTATTTCCCACCTTTTTCCCAACAGACAGTACTCAAGACATGGGTAAAATCACCCAGAAATTGAGTTAATAATTATTTTCTTAAATAAAATGAACCAAGCACCACAACTACCCTGAATAATAAATCAATAAACAAATATACAATCCTCCTCTCAACCCAGCAGCTCTGTCACACTCTCTCCCAACTCTGGCTCAATTGCTGGGGCTTTCCAGAGTCCTTTTATAGTCCTTGACCCAGAAATCCTCCTTCTCCGGGTCAACTCCACATAGTCCTTTTCTCAAGTGTCCCGGAAGTACTGCAGGTTTCTGTCCTCATGACTCTGAAGTACTTCCGGGTTGGCTTAACCATAACAATCCCCAAGATTTGGATGAGCTCCACCTGGTGTTATCCACTGCACCCAACAGGGCAGAAGAAACAGGCTCCATTTTCCATGATGCCCTTCGGGAATCTGGGGCACCACAAGGCTACAGGGAGGACGCCATCTAGTGTCCTGGATATGTCGGTCGGGATGAGCTGCCGGCCGTCCATCACAGTACATTTAGTGTCACTGTACACACATTTTACTGTATACAATTTTTCTTGCCTTGTACGTATATATTGCCGGTGGCCTGTCTATTGTAATGGCTGATATATGTGATATCGGAGATGCTTGATATCTTTAAAATACAGTAATACTTAGGTTTTACTGTATATAAACAGTGTGTTTACATACATAATTTCAATGAATCTTACCTAATATCTAAGAGAATACAAAGGGTTTATGCTGTATAACTGTGCGGAAAATGTTTATAAGAGTGTGGGAGAGTTTATAAGGGCTTAAAATATATAAAAATAACCATATGAACATATGGTTTTTACTTCGTGGATTTTCACATTTTGCGGGGGGTTCTGGAACGCAACCCCCGCGATCAAGGAGGGATCACTAAATATATATATATATATATATATATATATATACACACATACATACATACACAGTGGGTAGCGCTGCTGCCTCGCAGTTAGGAGACCCAGGTTCACTTCCCGGTTCCTCCCTTTGTGGAGTTTGCATGTTCTCCCCCTGTCTGTGTGGGTTTCCTCCAGGTACTCCAGTTTCCTCCCACAGTCCAAAGACATGTAGGTTAGGTGCATTGGCGATCCTAAATTGTGTGTGTGTGTGTGCGCACCCTGCCCGGGGTTTGTTTCCTGCCTTGCGCCCTGTATTAGCTGGGGTTGGCTCCAGCAGACCCCTGTGACCCTGTAGTTAGGATAAATAATGGATATATATATATATATATATATATATATATATACACACATATATATATAGATGTGTATATGTTTATATATATATATATATATATATATATATATACACTGTAATAAAGACACAAAATAGCAATCAAGGTTTGGGGTTTTAGCCCCGTATACTGCAACAAAAAGATTTGTGAAGCGTTTCATACAAAAACTTCAAGACACTGAAGGGAGAAAGGACGGACATTTTATGGAGGCGGACCGGACATTGATGTGAGGAATGCTGGGATAGTTGTGATGGATTCTGGGAGTGTGACGTCATCAAGGGTCAACAGAGGGATAGAATAGACCCGGAAGTGTGTGCTTCCTATTGCAGTCTGGGCGTTGTTTACGGCTATGGCGTTTCGGTCTTTCTAAGGAAGGAAGGACAGACAGGTTAGTACACTGCCGTTGATCCCTCGCGGGACGTGTTCCGAAGCAAACCGGGTGTTCCCCAAACACTCGTGCGTGACAATATATATATATATATATTTGTGTGTATATATTCATATCTACACATGCACACACATATATGTATATAAAATATAGCATTGTATGCTGTGTATGTAATATTATCATTATTATTTTTAATGTTATTATTCTTTTTTCAGTGTAGTCTAGTTCAAGTCGTCTTTTTATGACATATACAATGACATTTTGGTAGTACAATGTTTTACCATAATGCATAACCTGGTTTGAATTGTTATTCAAAACAGGTGTTTGTTATTCATTGAACTACGTATTCTTTATTTTAACCAATATGAATATTTAAAATATTTTTCATCTTTCTCCTGTTGGGCTAAAGTAGAGGAACTGCTGAACCCTGTGGGAAAATATTTTCGTTTGACCAAGGGAGAGGAGAGAGGTTAGGAGCACGCACTGATACAGCGCATTGCCGCACCCACTACATGACAAACCAACTCAAGATCCCACATTAGGACCCGAGTGCAGCAATGCAACAGGTGACATCTCAGCACCACACTAGCGGAACCATATTATACAACTTGATAGCAATTCACATTCTGTTTTCACTTAACAGTAACTGAATCAGACAAACTACTTTTTAAATCTTTTCAGCTTGGAAACAGAATACATTTAACTGCCATCTTAAATAGTGCTGACATTATGATGTCATGTCACTAAAAGACCAAGTGCCTGGCAACGAACATTGTTAATAACAGCATGAAAAACAATATCAGTATTCCTAAGAAAAATACTTCAAAATGGTGCCTTTAATGATTTCAATAAAGTAACTATAAAAGTATTAATGTGGGCGGCACAGTGGCGCTGCTGCCTCGCAGTTAGGAGACCCGGGTTCACTTCCTGGGTCCTCCCTGCGTGGAGTTTGCATGTTCTCCCCGTGTCTGCGTGGGTTTCCTCCGGGTGCTCCGATTTCCTCCCACAGTCCAAAGACATGCAGGTTAGGTGGATTGGCGATTCTAAATTGGCCCTAGTGTGTGCTTGGTGTGTGGATGTGTTTGTGTGTGTCCTGCGGTGGGTTGGCACCCTGCCTGGGATTGGTTCCTGCCTTGTGCCCTGTGTTGGCTGGGATTGGCTCCAGCAGACCCCCGTGACCCTGTGTTTGGATTCAGCGGGTTGGAAAATGGATGGATGGATAAAAGTATTAACAGCAAGGAAAAATAATATTAAACAAGCAATGCGGAAAAGTTTCATAAGTTACCAAACATGTTTCACAATGGTGGTTACACCTGTGTAATTAAGATGATGCATAGATTAAAAGGAATTATGGGGACAGGTAACCATAAAAAAGCTATTCAATTGGGCCACAGTAAACTTCTCTTTAATTCTCATTTGATTTAAAAGATCTAATTTTAGATATTAATATCAGGCCGTTAAAATATCTCATACATAAGTGATATCTGTGTACTTTTAACACCTCTGTTACAGCTGCCATCTTTACAAGTATTATTACAAGGAGAGTGGATATGTCATGAAATTCGCTAACAATACCACACTGAGTGAGCGTGCAGTGTCAGCCCTTTTGGATCAACTTATGTTTTTTATACAAACTGTACTATTCAAGAAATTGCTAATATGACAAAGCCTTTTAATTTCTAAAGAATGCCTTTGGATAAACTGAGAGCAGCCACATACGATGTTAGAGATTACTCATTGTGATGGTCTACATATGTGAAAGAAGTTTGTTGCTGTCAGAGTTAATTATTTCTAACAAAAAAGAGCTTGCTTTATTAGAAAAACTTGAATGCTATGCCACAGCTGAAAAGTAACCAACTGTACTGCACTTTCATGTGTAAATAAAGTTGCAATATATGCTTTGAAATGATTTTGTTTTTTTACATATGATTGATTTTACTGTAAATAATTATTATATGTAACATTGTTTCATAGTGAGGCTATTTAGCTTTTTGTGTGTGTGTGGCTTTATATCAAAGTTGCTTACAACTGTCTACTTATTACATTTCAACTAATTTATCAAATATGATTTTTTTTTTTTGAGAAATTACAAGCAGTCGGCAGAGTGCTCTGATTCACTGACAAGAAATGCAGTCAATGTAGTATTGCAGCCACTGAGACATTAATTCTGCTTTGTTCACACACCAAAAAACTCAGATACTTTATTTTTGACAATCCATGGTGACAGCATCAAGGAAAGGAAGATATTCCATAAATTTCAAAATAAAACAAGACCCTTAAATTGATGGTCTTTAAAGACAATTTGTTAGATGGATTTGACACTTAAGAAAACAAAGGCCATCAATCGTTGCACAGTGTGTTTCCAGAAGAGTTAATAAGTGCCTGAAAGGTTAGTTTCAGCTCTATGTCAAAAACTATGGGGAGCTGAAGCCAATCAGTGACTGAGGAAATAGGAATCTTTTGAGAGTGTAAACATAACTTTTTTAAGAATATATTGTTGCAATTTTTCTAACTTTTGACATTAACATTTTACAAAATATTGCTGCTTTACATGGCTTATTGTTAGAAGTTACTTAACATCTTGTATGCCGAAACACTTTGACAATCCTTAACTACATTGCACATTCATTCAATATGGCTGCTGAGCTGTGCTCTTCATTGTGTTGTCTTCATCATCACAGGTTAGCAAGAGAGATGCTTCTTCATCATATATTGGTTAGAGAGATGCTTCTTTCAGATGTTAGTAAGAGAGAGAGAATGTGGTTGAGCAAGTACATTTATAGATGTTCTCTCCAATTCCTCCAGCCAATCCAGACAGCCATATCTCAGACCAATGGGTGGAATAGATCATCTTATCTCCTGCCCCAAAACCATATGTTAAACATCCTGGCTTCCTTGCAGAGGGTTCAAAGACTTTAGCAGAGAAATACTCATCAAACTGGTTTAAGACACATCCCCCCAAATCCTGTCATAAAATTACAAAGAGACAGTCGTAAAATGGGGCAAACACGAATACCTCTCACGAAAGTTACATTGGTTTGCCTAAATTATAAATAAAGACATACAAAACATTTATCAAGTTATATGCAAAATCTCACATCACAACAGTGGGTTTAAAGTATTGTATGGTTGGGCACTGTTTCTTTACAGCTCCTGGCTTCAATTCATGGGTTGATCACTCTCTATCTGAGGTTTCCTCACTCTCCTTCCTTCCAAATGGGTACTACAGTTTCTCCTAAATCCAAAACATTTACTTATAGACATCAGTGGGTTTAAAAAGTGATATGGTTGGGTACTGTTTCCTTCCAACTCCTGGGTTTATAACTATGATTATGGACAATTCTCTATTTGAACTTTCCTCACTCTCCTTTCGTTTCATACTACAGTTTGTTCCAAATCCAAAATATTAGCCTGTTTGGTTAATTAGAAACTCTAAATTAGGCCAGTATGAAAGATTGTGGGTGGGTGAGTGTGTGTTAGACTGCACTCTGTGGTGCAATGAAGGCTGGTTTATGCTCTAAACATGCAGTCAGTATAGGCATAACAATGTCATGGAATACTAAAAATATAATTTCCACAAATTGTCAATACGTGCTTGCTTACTTTATTTGAATCGTTTTACAATATTTGCTGTTTACCCTCAAACCAAATGATTAGAGTTAATTATCTCTAAGGAAATCTTGTGATATGTAAGATCTGATGGTAGCTATCTCTGTATATGAAGTCATGCCTATAGTACTCTCTACAAATGCTCATTCAGTTTTATGTCATTTACTCTCAGACATTCCAACCCAGCACCTGTCCTTAAAATTAGTTTCAACATTCAAATCCACATTGAATAAACATTACATAATACTGCTAAAACAAATTCAAAGTTATACCAGTGAAGAACTTCAGACACGGAATCCTCGATCAATGAGGCAGCCCTGCAGTGCTGACCAACATTAAAGTAACAAATCCTTCTGAAAATAGTAAGTAAAGCACAAATAGACTAAATGGAAAAGCAAGCTACTTATACTTTAACTTCAGCTCTGTAAAACAGAAACTAACAATGCAAAAAGAATCCCTTGAACAATCAGCTATTTGCATTTTAATCATTGTGGCCAAATAAAATTTTTCTTTGAAACAGGGAAAATTAACTCAAATTTCTATTATAAGCGAACAAAATACAGGTTAAAACCAGTTGACCCTTAATAGATTAGATTTTATCCAAATACAAATGATAATGCAAGAGTAAAAGGCAGTGAAATGAGTGGCTCCATGCACAATGCATGCTCATGACCCAACTACAAAATGCATTCCTAGAAGTGTGCTTACTTTATTTAAGCAGGCATGTTAATGCATTTTACTGATCTGAAAAAAGCTACCTATTGTTTTGGGGTTAAAAGTGCATTTCATCCCTTTTTAAAACACGCCAGATAGCATATTTTAATTTCTGCCATGATAACCACAGCTTTTAGAAGACTGCATTAAGAAAGACAATCAACACTTCAGTATCCAGTTGCTTATTTTTGTCAATAATGATATTTTTATTATACAGCACATCTACCTTAATCACACCAATTTATTACATTTGAACAGGTTGCAAAACTGCATTTATGTATCTGTATTTATGCAAAATAAATAATACCTCAATTAGTTTTTTATCTAATACTGTTAACACCTTAGCAGTTAAAGTGAAATTATGTTTAAAATCAGTAATGTTTCTTATGTATATAATAGATACCGGCAGTATAATAAAATAAGAAACATAGTATAGTGCACTGAACGGTTAGGAGTAAACATTAAAAGTGACAAATAAAACATACATTAAAAGCATCTTTTGAATACATGAGGGAAAAGAAATACTACAGGCTTGAACTGAACATTCAGAAAGTGAAAAAAGTTAACAGACATACTTAACAAAACACATCAAAAGCTAGCTGTGTACCTGCTATCAGAATAGACCACAACATCGATAAGCAGGCATAGAAAATAGACAGAGAGATACAGCACATGTAATATGACAAAATCCACTTTGTCTGGCTCAGTAGCCACTGTCCTTAGATCTTAAATGAGCACACATTCACATCTATATATATAAAAGTCAATGTGTGTATGTATGTTCCAGCATCAATTCCGAACAGCTGGAGCAATTTTCATGAAACTTGGTGCACATGTTCCTCATTGGTCGACTAAAAATACTGTAGGGTGAAATCAACCGTAATCCACCCCCTTCTGGGTAGGGTGGGGGGTGATCTTGCGGTCTTGTATGCATGTTATCATCCAGTTGACACTCAGAACGACCACAAGGGGGCGAACTGGAGGCGACTGCTAGCATTCTTTATGTTTGAGCGCCACTGCACCCCTATTGCTTTTGAAATTGAATAGAGTTCTAGGCGTGGAAGTGTGTGTGTCTGTCCAGCCTGGAAGTGAGACGTAGAGTTGGGGTGAGGGCTCCAGCTCCGAGAGGATACGCAAGCGAGGTCATTATACCAGCAAAAGGAAACCTCCTAAAAAAGACAGTCGCTTAGCTGCTAATGCACAAACAAACCGAGCACTTCGGCAACATGAATCCTTCTAGCAGCGACATGCCCAGAGTACTGACGATTTAAATACTTTCTAGGATCCCGAGCATCATCTAGATGATAACATACATACAAGACCGCAAGACAAGGACATTAGTGAGTCTTTGTTTCTTAATTTATTTTTAACATTCTGTTTTTTTAATTATGTTTTTCTCAAACAATTAAAAAAAACAAGAGGGCGAACTGGAGGTGACTGCCAGCATTCTTTATGTTTGAGCACCACTGCGCCCCTGTTGGTTTTCAAATTAAATATAGTTGGCCGGTTCAGAGTGTCGACTAGATGATAACATACATACAACACTGCAAGACAAGCACATTAGTGAGTCTTTATCCATCCATCCATTATCCAACCCGCTATATCCTAAATTCAGGGTCACGGAGGTCTGCTGGAGCCAATCCCAGCCAACGCAGGGCGCAAGGCAAGAAACAATCCCCGGTCACCGCACAAAATCCACACAGACATGGGGAGAACATGCAAACTCCACGCAGGGAGGACCCGGGAAACTAACCCAGGTTTATTGTTTGTTAATTTATTTTTAAAGTTGTGTTTTTTTTGTTAAATTATGTTTTTCTCGAACAATTAAATAAAAAAAACACTATTTTCCTCCCGGGCAACACTGGGTATTTCAGCTAGTAAGGGATAAAAGACTGAAGCTATGAACTGCATAGTCTATACCACCTTCCTTATACTGTGAATAATCCTTACTAAATAAAGCTTATCATTAAAAAAACAAAATGGCTACATCCAAAATTCTTTGGGAAGAAAGAGCAATAATGAGTACAGCAAGTTGGTTGGTTTAAAGTTTCCTTCAAAGTAGCTCCAAACTCTTATTTATTTCTTTGTAGATGCACAGTCAACTTTCGATAATGAACCCACCTGGGGCATCATGTTTAAATGGTGAATACTCACAAAAATGTTGCATATGCCTATTTCCACACACACTTTGAGATGTATAGAAACTAAACTTGTCATAAAGCCATGCAAATTTTCACGGTAGCCCCTCACCTTGTGTACACACATTTGTACTTGGTTTTTCAAACTGGCGGCACCCCGCGTCAGAGGAGTGCTACTGTTTTTATGAGGTCTCCCTCTTTTTCAGATTCAAATCAGTGATGTAGGAGTTATCAAATATTTCGAAATTCATTGCATATCATTTACAAATCTAAGGCACTTGATTGTAATCATTCTGTAACAATATAATGGTGCATACAATGGCCAAACTATTCCAAATAACATACCTTTAGTGTGCTTTAGTGTTGTTGCTATCAGTGCACCACTCAGAGTATTTTAACCTATTGTATCTGTGTGTGGAATCCCTGGAGAAAGCCCTGGAGGACATTTATAGCACATGCTGCCTCAGGAAAGCCACCAGCATCTGCATGAATTCCGCTCAGCCACGTGCACAGTCTATTTGAACTTCTCTCATCTGGCAAATGCTTCAGAGCTTTTCCTGCATGGATCACGAGGCTCAGAAACAGTTTCATACCAAGAGGTATAAACATAATCATTCTATCAAGTGCTCCTGACAGAACTGTTTGTACTTATAATTACAATTACCTCTCTGTAAACTTGCACACAACTGTAATATTACACAGCCTGAGCCACATTATGAATCATTTGCATTACCTGCACTATATGTACATATATATTTTACTTATGATTTCATACTATATCTTTTTGGATTTTTTTTCTCCCTAAATAATAAAAACCATCATTTAAAAACTGCATTTTGTGTTTACTTGTGTTATATTTGACTAA